>JAYGXS010000009.1:22882032-22944551 GCA_036362985.1 Ligula intestinalis | reverse complement strand
AGGCGGTCACCCGTTGGGGACCTCTGACCACCACACGAACTTTGTTTAGTTCGGAAGCCTATTCGATCGGTGTTCGCACATTCCTGAGTGAATATATATGTATATATATTTCTTGTTCATACTACAGTACTCTATTCATTATCTTCGGTTTAGTGGCTTAAATATTTTCATGCAGTGTTCTTGTGCCCGAGCTGTTGGGCCTGGATCTGATCCTGCTCAATAACTGCTTTCTCCACTGACAACTTTGACCATCCGCGTCCGGAACTATTGCTCACGGAGTTCGTTCCTGGCGTACTGATTCGAAGCGGTAATACTTTGCTTCTATCGAGCATGTTTTGTATCGCCGATCGGTAAACGCAATTCCAAAACAGTTTATATTTAAAAAACCGAAGAGAAGTAGGCACGATCTCCGGGACCCTAACTTTATTCATTGAACGTTACGGCTTCACGTCCAAATAATCATCAGAGACAACATCAGCTGCGGGAACTTCAAACATAGCGAGTTGCGGTGTTAAGAGGGTGCAGTCGCTATGTTAGTACATACCTTTCTTTGCCCTCTGTCCCTTGCACAACCGGCTATACAGTGCTCACCTCCAGCCTGTTTTCTTTTTAGAACTGCCAACTGACGCATTACTAGACACACCATCAGTCCAGTGTGTGATGTGTGTGATTTGGCTGAGAAGTGGACTGGGAGTCAGATGGTGATGACTCCTTCGAATCCCCTGGTTATGTGAATCCTGGCACACACAGACGGGATCACCGGCACCGTCATCCAATGTGCCCATAAAACATCAGGCGACCGATCACTTAAGCGGTGACTTGTTGCTGATAGTGATGGAGGAGAGGCTGAAGTAGAGCTTAAGCGCATTTCTTTCCATACTACCATCAATCTGAAGAGCTCAAAGCTATCACGGTGCGCTAAATGCTGCGGCTTTGGGTATTTCCAAGATATTTTGGCGGACTGAGAGTCAGGTTGCAATAATCCTTCTTAATAGGACATTTATGGCGCTCTCACGCACGCGAGAGCATAGCTAGCAGCGTGGTGTTGTTGTGGCGCGTGCTGGAATGTGTCTGCGCACACCGCTGGCGCCCTCCCCCATTTCCGGTCTTCTCGACTGTTGTCTTAACATCGGGTTCAGGTGTGGGAGTGGTCAGAGAGTGGGATAGATTCTTCGTAAGTCTACTTTCCCTATAATCCCGCGGGAGTCACCGCATTACTTCAGCTTACTGAAGCCTGTGGGGGACATGGTCAACAGCGGCGGTCGAACTGTGCATACCTTTAACTCAATAACGGTGCCATTTCTCCGCACTGCTGCCACCTGTTCGTTCAGTCACGTTTGGGGCAGCCTTTTAGCTTATCCGAGGTATTTTGTTTGCCTGCGACTGCACTGGATTCTATAAAGGACTCATTACGAGATCCCGCCAAACATTAAAGTTCGATCACAATATGTAAACGCGGAAAAAGTATACCAACTCCTCCTTGCTGTAGATTCTTAACGTTGTTTGTAGCTTTAGTTTGAATCTTTGGTGATTATACTGAGGTTTTAGCAATAGACTCACAAATAGCAGAGTCTAGACCTTCAGAATGAATTTGTATTTCTTAAAATGTTGGCTAATATGTTGGCAGCCAAGTGTAGTTCGGCCATGGTTAACCACTTTATTTTAACTTTTACAGAGCATATTACTGAAAACCGCTAAGTAAAAAGATTATCTAAAACAAAACAATATCGCTGCCAATTCGGTCCGTACTTAAATCCCACGGTTGGCCTGTCCACGCTTCACTTCAGCCAGTTGGGAAAACATGTTTTTACTGCAGAGGTTTATCACCTAACTTTAAATTTTCACATATAATTTGGAAAGGCATTAAAACTGCTCATTCCCTGGGTATGTTTTTAGCGTCGGCGCTAGCACGACTGACTGATAATGGGGCAGAGCAGAGTGAACATCGGCGTAAGATTTTAACAAAACTCAAGAATTTAAGAGCACGTTTTAAGGAAATAACCTTATTGGCAACGGCTGCCAGTCATGACAAAATCATGTAAACATTTGAAAAACCTCTCTAAACGAATCAACAAGGTCGTGAATTGGACGAAAGCGATACAAGTAGAATATTAGGATTGGACAGTTGGAAGATTTGTGATTTGCGACAGGGTATTGAGTCGGGAAAGGGGGTTTTCATACATCGCAGTAAACTCTGAAGATATTTCAGTCAGGACACGATGTGTTCCTATGAGTAAGTTTCGTTTTGGCTGCCTGCACAAACGTCACTCACTAAAAAAGGCTATTGAAGTAATAAGCATGTTTTTCTTATTAGTTTTTAATGCGTCCGCACATTAATTTAATGGAAAATCTGAACAAAAAATATGTTTCGCGCAATAAAGTGATGGAAAATTGCGTTGTATTGTATTGTATTTTTGATGAGAGGTTGTCTTTCGGTCTTAAACCGTCCTACTTACGAGATTAAAAACACTGTGCAGTGTTGATTTAAAACGCATCGTATCTGTCCGTTTAGTAATACTCCCCAGGATGAATACAAAATAACGCTGAGCAATTGGGAAATGCTATGAACTTTGTATAGAATAAAAGAATGTATACGTCCTCTTGCGCAGAAATAATTTCGTTTGAAAAGTGAAAATCTTAAACGCAAAAGCGACGGTCGATTTTGCTCCAAATAACGCAGGAATCCAAAATAATAGATTTTCACTCTACGATTCCTACGAAGATAAAGCTTCAAGGAGAAGTTTTGTTAACTCAATCAGCACCACACCGAATGTCTTTGTTCATGTACTCTTTGAGGACTATTGGAATTTATAGAAGCGTTAAAAACTAATTTATTTAAAATAGTCATCCTTTTGTCGATTATTGTTTTCGCAGATGACCAGAGAAAATAGCATGTGAAAACTGTAAGTTTGCCGGGCACCACGTGCTTTGAGATAATGCCATAAGATCATCAATAGTGGACTCGCATCTCAGTAATATTTCCCAATCTAAAAGGCATTTCAAACTTTCGGTTAATGCTTTATGCGATGGATGAGATTTTCACACAAACCAACTTTCACGTAAATAAACGCTCTACTGAAATCAAGGAAGTAATAGCTTGCTATACATATGTGTATTGCTGCACAATGATCGATACAGTGGTCAAACTAAAGTAACTCGTCCTAATCAAAAACGCATTTCAGACTCTCAGTTAACATATCATGCGATAGATTTCCGAATAAATGTTCAAAATGGCTTCTTCGATAATATCCTTTACATACTGCTTTGTAAAATCGTATTTCCAGAGTACAAAGGTGAACGTAACCCAATTGCAAAGGTGTCGAGAAACAGTCATAGGTTGGCGCATGAGGAAGAAGCTCAAAATGAAAAGATATTATAAACAGGCTGCATCATGTACTAAACCGCATATCTAGAGGTCACCTTTTATTCCACATTTACTCTTTTGCAGGAAATCATGGAAGTGACACGCCTAAACATTCCTGCAGAATAAAAGTAGCAAAGACCAAGACAAGGGTTATGGAAATGTCCATTCCTGTCCTGATCGAAATCGTCAGCTAATTATATCTCTATTTCCAGTCTATGCGAACTGAATTGTGAACCGAATCTAACTATTTGTTGGGCATGAAATTTCATTGGTGCAGTTCTGGATCACATTCTGTTGATTAAGTTGGGAGATTAGTAAGCGCTCTTGACACTGGCATTCATAAGTCTGGTGTGATTTAAGGAAGTCCAGATTTGCGCCAAACTTCACATTTGGGGCTCACTCACTTCGGCTTGAGCGGTGTGCGTCGCCCACCGTGTGACTCTCCCTGCAGGACCCGTATTCCCCTAGCTGAATGTGAGTTCATAGCACTTATCTCCTAAAAACACCCCCCTTCACACCAGAGGTTGACTATGATTGACACAAGTCGACAAATAAGCTGTAAGCAGTCTTTTTCGTGGGCAACCTACCTTTGGTTAATTGCATTTTTTTGCTGTCGAATTTACCCCAGACTGCGGCTTCAAAGGGCTTCATATTCCTTCCTGTAACCAAGCGAACAATTCCATTACACACTGCTTGAGGTATTCGAATAATCGACTTGGTTTCTGGATGAGGAAATACGAATCACGGTTGCCAAATCCTACCTTTCGCACATTCCTCCCATGAAAAATCGGATGTAACTTTGATTTTCTTTCTCGACTTGACCAGTTGGGTTGTCAATCGTCAGGATCAGTCTTTGGGAATTTTTTGAGGTGACTGGAGCATTGCGAAACAGGCCGCAGAGTCTCCTGCTTAACATAGTCTGCTAGTCATCCTAACCCATTTGAGATCCAAATCAAGCCTGGATCAGTCTGTCATATGCAGTGTTAACCAGATCATGTGCGGCACGCGTAGAGAAAAATGGCGGCATGGGTTCAGAATACGATAAAAAACATTTGATCCCCATTTTCTGTTACTCCAAGTACTGCCTACAGGTCCAGCATGCTAGGGAGATAACACAGAAAGAGTTCAACTGCCAACTGCATTGCTTTAAGTTAATGGCAACAGCAGCTTATGTAGCCCCACACATTGGTCCCTACAACCTGCATATTTTCCTAAGAAATGGTGGTTATCTTGTTTTCTGGGTGGGAAATTAGGACATGCAGTGGAACCTACTTTAATTAATGCTAAATGCATTTTAATTTTACTGTATTTCGAAGTATTGTTGATTTATATCTGTAGATTTTCCTAATGTGTATTATAATTTAACTTATTGAGGAAAAATCCGATTATCAAATTGCAGGTGCATTGCATTTTCCGAAAAATTAAAATAGTGGTTAGGAGGTTGTCAACTTCAACTTACCTGTGGTCCAACTTACCGTTCTGGTGTTAAATTAGTAACGTCCGCGGCGCGAAGCACCGCGCACACCTTCAATTTACATGCGGAACAACCTGCTCCCAGCGGCCATGGGAAGCAACTTCGATTACATTGTTTAACCTTTCACTAACTTCTAAAAATTTCTTTCGCTGCCTATCCTGTTTCCCAAACCCACAAAACTCTACATCCGCCGTTTTCGCAGGAAAAAATTCTGGGACTAGGGCTATATGAGTGGGGCTACATAAGCTACTTTTGCAAAGTTAATATTTGTGAGAAACTTGCAGGACCCTAGTGCTTTATCGGTTTATCCTGCAGTTCTGTAACAGTAAGTAGAGAAAAGAGAACATCTGCTGCCTAACCATTCTATATATGTCGGATGGACAGGTCATTCATCAGAACAACTTTTTGTTGTCAGATGCTGCCACACTTACGAGTATGGGAACGTATTTAACCCGCTCATTCTCCCAACAAGCCCTCACAGGAGTTTCCCATGCTCTAATGAAAACAGCTGTAATCGCCGCGTGCACTACAAAAGTCCACGGGAAATGCTCTCGTCAGTACTTTAAGACCTCCGAATCATGACTATAGTAGGCTGACTGCCCCCCACAACCCACATATTCACCCGCATATCAGACAACGTGGTCTTACCCGTCATGTGAGAAACGTACGCACAGCGTTTCGTCAGTCAGAGGGTCACACTCCTCAGCCTAGCCTTATCGAACAGCTGGTTAACATAACCGAAACAAAACCTCTGCAAGCCAACGCATGAAGGGCTACTACAGCAGACTAATGAGTATATATGTAGAGGTCAGCTGACTCAGTTGTGGAAAAAAACAGGACGATGTCGGTGTTCTTTGAACTCATGACACAAGCGCAAGGTCTGAGTACAGCCAATATTCCACCTAGGCGAGTTACGAGGCCCTGAACGGGTGCCACAAGGTAACCCTACTGCACTGTAAAGAATTCATAAAACCTGATGCAGTAAAAGTTAGAATTTTTTATGCACACAACAGAGGACTGTCAGAATAATTTTTGTAAAAGGCGGGTTTACAGCATTCATGAGAGAAACATGGCAATTAAGGTGCGTTTTAAACCTAAAACAGCAAGTCCAAGGTTTATGTTCAGCCAACTTTCCAATAATCTGACCGATGAAGCTAGCAGCTGACAGCAATGAGCGTTAGGTCTTAACAATCCTTGTATTTTTCGTAATGGGGTAAAGCCCCACCGAGGCTGGTGAATGTTGGTCAGCTGGTTTATGCAAATATGCTAAAACACTGATTAATACCAGGAGTTGAAATAGAAGTACTCCGAGCCCCGGACGAACAATTTTAACTGATTTTCACCTAGACGTTAATGTTCGCTCAACGAAAAGCCCGTTGGTTGTCCATGGGTGTTATTCCTAACGGAAATCAAACAAGACGATCATCTGATGCAGGAATTAGACGCAAGCGGTTGGCAGGGCGTAAGTCTGTGTCTAGAATTGCAACAAAATCTGCCATGCAGTGGCTCAAATACGCGTGCAACGCTCAACCTCTTATGTGGCTGCTAGTACGTGCGCACGCATCCGGGTTTACCTACCCCCATTTCGTCTGGCCAATAACCTTCAAAGCTGACTCACACAGGATCTTGTCGTGACGACTGCCGCCCTCACGCACACTTTGGATACCGGCCATTTCGCGGATTGTCATGCCCTCGGCCTACTGTCAATTTGCTCCAACCTGCTCTTCACGTTGTGCAGAATATACTACGATTCTCAACGGACGTCTCACTTCTCCTTTTTCCATGCGTTGCCGGGCCTGAAGATCCCAATGGCAAGGGCCGTAACTTTTTACTTAGGCCACTGCAATAGGAACTACTGTAAATATGCAGTGGCCAAACATTCCCGAATGAATTCAACATGACAGTATAGAGCAGAAAATATTAAAAACCGATAACTATCAGAAGATAGCCACATTTTAACTGGAGGAACTGATCCGATACTGCCACATAGTGGATTCATCCAACCGAGAAGAAAAAACAACTATCCAGAGTTTCGAGCACTCTCTATCAAGGCAATGGCAAAAAACGCAAGCGGCACCAAGATCCATCTGTAGAGACCATATACCCTGGGTGGTTTAAAAATGATTGGTCAGCTCAAGGTCAATAAAGCTGGTGGGTTATTTAGATTTCTGCTCGATTTTGGATATTGAATGCTTTGGCAGTGGTGGACCGATCAAGGTCTCCGAATCGTCGGCAATGTATTAAATCTTAAAGCGTTATGTTGTTGCGACAGGCTATTTCGACTCATCGAGTTCAATCTAATGTAAGAGTCTTTTTCATCGGATGATCGCCTTCCTATAGTAACAAGATGTATCTAGGCGTAGTGTTTGCCAGTTCATTGTTAAAAATCCAAAGAGTATAAAGCGGACCTAACAGTATCATACGAATCAACAGTTCGAAAGTCGCAAACAATGATGTCCAAAGCACGTCAAGCAAAAATTTTCGATTAAAATTTTGCTGAAGTTTTTTTTCACTTTAGACTCTGTGAAGCTTCCGGGTGGTCCACGCCATAAACATGGTCTACGAGTATTGAGAGTGAACGGAAATGCGCTGTGAATGCAACAAAATCATTTTGGCATCTTTTTGGCATACTCGGATCGCGCATACATGAACACGAGTTGGCCGTGTGACGAGGTGACGAGTTATCACAAGTTGCAGTTCACATCTATGAAACGGGCCATGAGTTCAATTTTGCTGCGTCAAGGTACTCGCCCACGCGGGAAACAAGACAAGAAGAGAATTTATCGAAGCCTGGTCCACGGATGGGAATTCTGTCAACAGACGTGTCGAATTGGTGCCGGCGTACAGAGCCTTGCGCTCTTACATACGATCACACCCAGACGTCCGTCATAATAAATTAGGCCCACATCCTCCACAATCGCCCATTTTCGTTGTTGACGTGGTCATGCGGTGTCCATACCAAACAGTTATCGATTTTTTACACGTTCACATTTTCATGGTTTCGTTCACACATTATAACCAGTCACTCTTTTGTTGCTGCCCCCCATCTCTGATGATGGACCTCTTTAAGAGTTCAAAAGCTCAGAATAACAAAAAAATTGTTCCGGTGCTTGACCATCTTTCTTCTTTACCAAGGTACGATAGAGTCGGATCATCGAAAAACCAGTTTCTGCGTAGTAAAACACCCCGATTCTTGCACCTGAAGGTGAATTTTTCACAAATCTTCTTTCGTTTCATGTTACCACAAGCAGGCTGGTATCAATTTCTTCACATGAGAAACGGAGATGGCACCGTGATGGCGCCATAAGAAAGGTAATTCAGGGAGAATTTATGAGTCAGTGTCCTGATTTGGGTCTTGTAATCCCTGCTGCACTCCTATATTTTAACAAAAGAGCGGCTCAAATTTTCCAAACAAACGAACACTCTTACTATAGGCGGGGGGCGGGGGAGGCGGCAAATTTGTAGACAATGAGATCGAAATTGAAATCTTACACTTCGACCGACATTGAATATAGTTGTATTTTTTCGTCGACCATTTATTCAAATAACAATAGTCACTAGAGCCATAAAAGTGCGCGCATACGGATAGCCCAGCTCGTCTGTAAATAGAGTTCAGATGATGACTCAGCACCGTAACCGAATCGAGGCTTGCTCCCTTGTTAACCATTCTCTGTGACCACTTATGGTAGGTTGATTCCTATGGAAGCAGCCACAGGCCGGAGAATAATGGACACCCCTCCTCATACCTTTCAACCCAACCTTCAATATTTATCTCAACGTGAAATTGCTCGGTGAGGAATTATTATGATAAGGTCTTAAATATTTCACATTTTACCCCAACGAAGGCTGATAATCAGGAGGGGTGAAGTAATGATGAACTTCAGGGCGCACACTGCCGTGAACCCTGCTAAAACGCTCTTAGATTCTTTCCTCTAGAAAGGCAAATATATGAGTGCATGTTTGCGAGACGAAGCGTTTTATTTGTATTCGGCCCAGACAAATTAAATCCTCTCTTCTTGGTCTTATCGGCGAACTTGTCAGATTAGGTGAGAATAAATAAAATGTTAATTTTCCGACGGAGAGTGCATCGAAGCAGAAAATCCAAGGCAAAGGGCAATGAGGCCAACTTATTTAAGGCTCAATTCTCCTCCAAAAACAAGTATTAGCGCAATACATTGAACAGAATTAATTCCTATCCTTGTAGCTATGACCCGACAGCAGATTTCGGAATCTCCTTTATTTAATAGATTCAAAAATGTGCCTCTGTTCAGTATGGACGGCAAAGGTACATTTATACTTGTAGAATAATGGTCAGTTTTTGAGGAAAAACGACTACATTGATGAAAACGAATGCAATCACCCCTTTCTTTGACATATAAGCCACTTACTTTTCTACTGAAAAAGGAAGGTTGGCTCTAAACTGAAACAACTTAACGCAAAGCTCACATATCCCATAAATTAACAGCTTAACGTTTTCGAACAATCCCAGGAACAAGGTGCACCTTGGAAAAAACTTAATCAACAAAGTAAAACACCGTTTATGGACTATGCATTTTACGATTTAATGGAGGCACGTTCATGTTGTAATAATTTGTATTACATTATATTAACACATGCTCTGACGCACAGTTCAACACAAATTGTCCACAACTAAGGTACCGAGTTCATTTTCAGTCAGTTATTATTAAACCTAAAAAATGGTGAAAGATTTCAAGTGGCCATTTATTGTATGCTTAAAGAAGAATCAAGTAGATTTTTTAGAAAGCTTATTAAAACAATTGCTGGAACGAAAGACTTTTTAGTAGCGTCTCTTATGCATGCTCTTATTCTGCATAATATACGAACAGTTCGAGACTCAAGTCAAAATGTCAAGCACATAAAAATCCTCTTCCAATGATCGTCGCTTTCTGGTTTTTGATTAAAAACAAAACTGCAAAGATATGGAAACTTGTTGCCAAAATCGAAGAAGACCTCCTATCCACCAAGCAGAATAATCTCTTTTTCTAGAAGCCCTAGCCATCGTTCTGCTGAAGGAATTAATGAATCAAGGCATTGGCATTCTTCATGTAGCTCATAAAAGTCGAGAAAGCTAGGTTTCGGTTCTATGGAGCTCTCTTTTTACTCGAAATAAATAAATTTTGTAAAGCCTTCAGCGGTTGGTGCCACATTTCGTGGCTTCTGAATGTGCATTGGCCAGAGATCAAAGTTCCAACACTCAGAGGTATTGACAAGTTTTGCACGAGAGCTAAGAGCGCACGCGACTGGACATTCACAGATGTGCCTGATGAGTCCCATCTGGTTCTCGAGGACGCCTCAGCGCAGCCGTCACAACAAAACATCTTGAGGGCTTATGGTCCGCTGAAAGTGGTGAATTAGAGGGCTGCCTAAGGTCTTGTTTAACAAAATATCCTGCAACTTGAGAGCTAGAGTTCCTCCGAAAGTGGTCTCTATGCCACTTATATTTAAGCGTGAACCAGATCACCCTGCAATGAAATTTTGAGGTCGCGTGTGTGGCGCACGTAGACGGGTTGTTTAGTTTGTCGGCTACCGGTCCTGATCCCGCCTTCATGGCTCAGCTGTGCCGAAGGGCTCTGCCGGGCTAACGAACGGCAAAGCTAGTTGCAGATGCTGTTTATTCATTTACCAGTCACGACCGTTTGCTCACCACACAACCTGACACCTGCTGTACATCGCCGTTCGCAATGGTTTAACTGTCAATTGATCCTATTTGGGAAATTAACTGCGCGATTCTCTGGGCGTCCAAATAGGTCAGTACTATAAACATCTGCTGATCCGGATTTCGACCCTCATCCTTCCCACACGAAGGGGCTGGACTGAATCGCTGCAAATGTTTTAAATAGTCAAACAGTCTGTGGTTGCGTTTTGATTTTGATACTATCGAAGTTGTTGCTTCTACTGCGCCATGCGCAACTGCATTTGCTATGTTCTCGTTAAAAACCTAAGAATTTCCAATGACCCCTTAGAGCCAAAAAGTCTGTTTTACTTATATCAGTTGTTGTATCTTCTTAATTAAACCATCCCTGCACGCGTAAATTTTGCTTTCCGGCTGTTTGGTATTCAATTGCTTGTTATAAAAGAGATTCAAAAGTCCTCATCGATGTGCTACACTCTTAATTCAAAGAGCTTATAGCTTGACGCAAGGGCAGTTACATTAAAGTTCAACTACTTTCAAGGCCAGGTTTAAAGCCCGGCGTATTCGGGTCTGGGATTAGCGTAAGTTGGGCAAACGTCGGCTAACAAACGGCACAATTGGTCATCTCAGTCGCCCTTCGCTTTTAATTGTTTTTTTTTCAAATATAAATACTGACTAGGTAACCGCCTCCGAGAGCTCTACAAACACTCCACCTCAACGAGCGGATTATTTACTAAAAAGAAGACAATTCGATCGCTAGGACATACTTTTCTTCGCCTGACGTTTCGACATCCGTCGCGAATTCATCATCAGAGACTTTAGCATAAAACGGTAGCAGAAACGGGCCTAGTTTCGTCTCATACTAGACGCCTCTGAATTGTAGATTTAGGTGCAGATGCACTTAAAAGAGTTTTAGCTTTGGTCAGCACAAGGAAGAGCTTAGGTAGAAACTATAGGAATATTTTATGGTTTTTATTTTTCTCAAGTTTGACATACATAGTATTCAGTTGGACACTTATTTATCGTTTCTGCTGAAAAGCATATTTAATTTTAAATTGAAGCAACTCAACGTAAACACCACACATCACACAATTCGAAAACCGTAATGCTTTTGACCTTTCCCGCGATGTCAGTGTGTGTCCAAACACACTTGATTGATGGAGGAACCAACTGTTTGAGAGCCATGCATTGTACATCTGAATGGAGACAAGGTCTTGTGGCATTGGGTGCCATTCAGTCTATTGAAACATACTTCGAGGCCCAACCTATAGCATGATTAACCCTCAACTAAATTGCATGGTTTCTTGTCAGTCAGTTTACGTAAAACCATAAAAACGGCAAAAGCCATCAAATGCATATTTATTTTGTGGTTATCGAGGTATCAGTATAAATGCAAGTAAAATTGCGAGTTGCAGAAAGGTAATTAAAACAATTGCTGGAGCGAACGTTTTTTCCTAACGCTCCGAATACAATCTCTAATTCAGCATCAGAGATGCAGCCTTTCCCGATGAAATATTTGAGCATGAATCAAAAGCTTAGGCTCACAGGTGATCGCCTCTTGCTGTTTTTTATTAAAAAAATACTGCAAAAAAGGGAGACTTTGTTGTCAGAATTGAAGAGAACATCCTTTTTACCAAACAGACTAATCTCTTTTACCAGAAGCCGAAGTTTTCTTCCTGTTAGAGGACTAACTGAGTAGAGATTTCGTTTTTATACATAGCAAAACAAACTCGAGAAGTCTAGTTGTCGGTTCAGTGAATGTCTATTTAGCGAATTTTTCTGAACTTCATAGAGCGTCATACCGCTGGCGCAAATATTCATGCATTCATATGAGATCAACCTTCTGACAGTCAGAAGAATCGAAAACTTATGTGCTGAGCTAACAGTAAATGCTCCTGGTAAGGTAACCGTGTACGAAATCTCTACAGTGACTTCATCTCACCGAGCAGACTATTCACTCTAGCTACGCCTCACACTATACCTTTTAAAGCATAGATGTTGTCGCGCCCATGAATTGTAAATTCCAAGGCATATGCACTTTAAAGGCTTTAGATTTCGTCAGCGCAAAAGAGAGCCTAGCCAGGAACTCTATGAATATTTTCTGATTTCTAGTTTTCGCATGGATCTCTTAGTGTGGAAATCGTATGTGCCATGTGACCGAAAGTGCGCTGATCCTCCGCAGAAAACAGCAAAATGTATTTTTAACCTTTAAAATCTAGAAGTTTTCGCAATTGAGAAGCTTTCGATTCCTCGCCAGCGAATACGTATATTTCCTGTAAAACGGGTTAACCTAATATATAAGAGAGAAGAGAATTTTTTTTGAACATTCATTTATTTTAGACTAGACTAACTCGGTTGGCGGAGGAAAAACTTCCCGGGAAATCGTCATTCCATAACACCAGGCAATCTCCAAATTGTATATAGGCAAAGCAACGTTTATTTTACACTTTTTTAGATCGCTACACACACTCTGCAAGAAGGTCAAAAACACAACTACACGGGCACGCAGATAAAGGCTCGAGCCAGTTATAAGACGGGGTGAGAACCAGTAGAGGCCTGGGTATGCAACTCCAACTGCATCAATAGACATGTTGAAATGCCGTCCGGCTATCACGCCCTTCATTCACACAACCAAGAAGCACGGCCCAGTTGCCGCCCATGGATGCAAATTGGAGTGACAACGTGGGCGTGGTCTCAACGTCTCACGAGTGCTCTTTCCTTTAGCCCAACCCCCTATTTTCTCGTAGTTGAAATGTAAAACACGTCAGTTCTTGCTGTAGTCTCCCTGTCTCTGCAGATGGCCTCCTTCAGGAGTCCGACAGCTCCGACTTATACAATTTCTGTTCCACTGGTCGCGTTCTCATTTGTTTTGCATAACCTATATTTTCTGCAATTATTCACGGAGTTTGAGCGCACGGATAAATGTGATAGCGAGGTTAAAAATCGGTATCGCCCATTCTGTTCTTTAGTTAAGTTTCCTCGATGAACAGCACTCCTACCTGGCACACATTTATAGTGGAATGTAAAATGTAAACCTAAATTAAGTGAAATGTCTGTTACCGTTCGAGAAAACGGCAAGTGGCTACAGTCTCTGAGCTTTCCACCGTATCAACTGCAAGATCCCGCTGAGCACTATGGATTTCCTCCTCTGCAGCTCTGGAAATGGGGGACGAGCTAGTTACCCACGCTGAAATCAAGACAAGCCGAGCATTGATTGAAGAAAACTCAGTCAATCGATTTATCAAACTGGCGCCGGTATACACAGCTCTGTGCAGTCACCTCCGGGCTGGCGTCACTGGTTTGTGAGATTGGCTTCGGCTGCCTGCTTGTTTTTCGGTGCTGTTTTTTTTTCGCCCGTAGGAGTTTGAAAGCTCACCCGAATAAACCCAACATTCTGCCCTCTTCTGCCTTGCTTCTATGCATACCGGAAATGCAAAAATTGGCTTGAATTCGCTTTGGAACAATTCAGGAACACTGGCTGTATGCGTGTGGGGGGTGGAGGTATGCGCGTCAGGTGACCTTTGCGCCATATTTGGGAAAAGAGTGATTTTAGGGGCAGGCAGAGAAAATGGCTGTTTCCTTGGGTAATGAACGTCAAAGTTCTTACGTAGCCAGCCCATGTTTCGTGGCAAGCACTTTAAACAGTACTACAGTATTCTGTGCCAAAATCGAGCCCAATTGCGCAGGATTTTTTGCTGCATCCTATAAAAACTGAAATAAGGAAACGTTTTTGAAGCCTATTTTCTCTGGTGACAACTTTCGCTGTTTTTAGCAAGCTGACGAAGACAAGGCTCTCCAAAACCATTCGTGTCGATCACCTGTTAAACTACTTAACTAACGAACATAGATAATCAAAATCCCAAATTTCCTGATAATTCAACGCCGACTCACTCGATTCATCAATTTTTATTGACCGCCTATTTCAGATTACTTCTTCGTCAATCACTGCATCGAAAACTTCGCTTGCGAATGAAATCGATGACTTTTGATAATTCGAGGCCTGTTCTCATCCAAAGAAACAGATTAGTGCATCTTGAATATGTCAATTTGGCTGAAATGACATCCACTTTCATAATGCTTTGGTCGGAGAAT
Source organism: Ligula intestinalis (assembly GCA_036362985.1). Taxonomy (NCBI): domain Eukaryota; kingdom Metazoa; phylum Platyhelminthes; class Cestoda; order Diphyllobothriidea; family Diphyllobothriidae; genus Ligula; species Ligula intestinalis. Next base: position 22,929,968 of record JAYGXS010000009.1, on the reverse strand, counting down.
CAAGCGCCAGCTGTACCTTCAAACCATTAAGGAAATCAAGCAATTTCTAGGGTACTTTTTGTTAGTTTCTTCTTAAATGGTTAGACAACTAGGATTGAGGTAAATATAAGCAGCTTTCATAGTGAATTGGATAGGGTTTAAATTGTACTTGGATGTCGGAAAGTGAACGATACTTGTTCATGCAACAGCATTTAAATGACCACACATAACACTGGAGAGAGAAGAGGGCAAGATGAATTCGCCCTCTTTTTTGAGCCCTCCCTTCACGTCACCTAAGAAGGTAAATAGTGTGCTCTAGAGTCAAACTGCGACAAATAACCGCTTATTTATTTGAATTAAAACATACGATCTACTTAGGCACGTGAGGTTTTAGTGAAGTCTCCGTTTTAAAGTCATGTTGGCTAATCAGTCTAACCTTGCGGCTTAAGTTGTAGCGTTTTATCCAGTTGAAGACATAATTATGAGGTATGATCTACTGTAAAGGCACAGAGAAGGCTTACTGACTTCTCACTTCTCATTTGTTACGTCTATATTTGTGGGGAGAAGGAAGAGGGAGGCAGAAAACGTAGAATTTGGGGTAAATTGAAAAAAAAAGTCATTTTGTATTTAGCCAGACAATAACAACTCTCATCGCCAGAAATATAAACATGCACTCGTACTCTGCGTATATGCTCAACAGACGAAGTCTGGCAGATGGCGCACAGGCATTGCATCGAATAAAAGTCAATGTATACCGGCTAAACCCCACCTATGCACCATTGGCGCCAGGTATGAAGGAGCAAAGGTCTTTACGGTCACAGTTCGTGATCGGGGTTAAGCTCGGCTAAATGAAGGCAGAGGAAGACCGAAAAAAACGTTTATCGTTTATCAGACTGGTAGTTTGTTGCTAGTTAGTAACCTTTGTCACTTGCATGCTGCGTCTTGTTTTTGAAAATTATTCTATGCTGAGTTCTGATTAAAGAAGCAGTGCAATACCCACGTCCGACTATCAGGCAAAATTGTTACTTTTTTAAGAACTAGCTCGGTCTCTTGAGATTACAGACACATCGATAGACAAAATATATTCAAATTTGAAACTACTATTAGCCCAGTTTATTCCAATTAAATGAACAAGGTAAGCTGAAAGCGAACAAAATCCCCTAAAAAGGCGAGAGAAACATCCGATACGGCTGGGAGGCAATAGGAGCTTATGCAGTTCCACTCATTAATCCCTACAACCTTCATGTTTTCCTACAAAAACGATAGTTATGGGCAGGAAATTAGGACACGCAGTGGAATATACTTTAATAAATGCTAAATGCATTTTAATTTTACCGTTTTTAGAAGTGTTGTTGATTTGTATCTGTAGATATTCCTAATTTGTATTATAGTTCAGTATAGCTCAGTATATTTAGGGTAGTAGGCAATGCCTATGAAGACCCTATTGAAAACAGCATGCATGAAATATCCAACATAAAATATGACACTGTGAACAGTGAGTAACATATAAACGTGTACAAATTTTAACGTGTGCGTGTGAGCAGTCAGAATAGCCTCTTGTGTACATAATATATCCAACATAAAATGTATGACTGTAAAATAGTGTAAAGCATATACAAATGTTAAGTTTTATCTAAAGGTATTTCTGGGGCTTAAGTTATTCCTGCTTCCGTGTACATATGAACGGTAACTGTTAAAGAGATGTTCATCCAGTTTCGGTTTAAACGCATCTGTGGAGTTAGCCATTACGACCTCCTCGAGCAGTCCGTTCCAGGCACCGATGACTCGTGAGAATGACTGCTTGCGGACCTCTAGATGGGATAAAGTTCCCCACAGTTTGAGAGAGTTCCCACGGTGGTTGGTTGAAGTAGCGAAGGCGAAGAAGTAATTAAACTTCAGAGCACACTCCCGATTCCTCACGAGGCGGTACGTCTGTATGAGGTTGCCGCGGATTTGTCTATACTCAAAGGGAAAACGTTAAGTGCTTCTAGTCTACATTCGTAAGATGAAGACTTTAAGCACTTCACAATTTTTGTTGCCCTTCGCTGAATTATTCAGAGCATCTGGTTATCTTTGTTCATCCATGGTCGCCACGCCTGAACGCCATATTTCAAGTGTGAACTAATAAATGTTCCGTATATTTTGCCGAATAGTTTTTTGTCTACGTTGACAAAAGTTCGCTTAATGGCAAACAGAACACTGTTCGCCCTCTTTGCAGCCCTTACGCACTGCAAAGACGGCTTCAGGGATGGCAAAATAGTGATACCTAAATCCTTTTGTTCAGTCACGTTCGACAGGCACCTTCCATCGAGTACGTAGTTGTGCGAGTCATCCGTCGCGCTCACTAACTTCGTCTTGAGTCACAATGTGACACACTTCTCAAAATTAAACCACATTAACCATTTTGGACTATTCACCTAGGTGATCAAGTCCTTTTTGCAGAGTTTGTTCATCATAAGCGTTTCTGATCGGTTGTCATATCATAATATCATCTGCAAACAAGACTCCATTACTGACCAGTCCATGACTACAGCCGTTGACGGAGATTAGGAACAATAGTGGCCCAAGAACGGAGCCCTGAGGCACTCCACTCGCAACTGGCACTGAAGAGGATTTTGCGTTACCGACGCACACGGACTGCGATCGGCCTATGAGAAAATCTCCTACTCAATTTAGTAAATTGCCCCTTATCCCGGATTCGCCAACCTTGTAGAGTAGCCATTGGTGAGGGACACTATCGAAGGCCTTTTTAAAGTCTATGTAAACAACATTCCGGGGGTATTTTCGTCTAATGACTTGGACCACTGCTCCATAGAATAAAGCATATTGGTCAGGCAGGAGTGGTTTCCTCGAAACCCGTATTGGGCACCATCAAAGAAGTCTTTTTCTTCAAGGAACTTCATAGTGGCCTTTTTGATGATCCTTTTCATAACTTTACAACAGATGCAAGTAAGGCTCACTAGTCGATAGTTGTTTGCGCTGGTTTTGGATCCACCCTTGTGAATAGGGTAAATGTTCACAACTTTCCAATCGGATGGGAGGAGGCCTCGATCAAAGGACAACTGAAAAAATGTGCGTAAGCGGTCTGGAAAGTTCCAAAGCCAGCTCTTGCAGTACCTTTGCTGGTATTTTGTCTGGACCCGGAGACGTAGCTTCATTAGGCGCAAGAAGTTCATTCCTTACATCATCTTCTGTGAGACGGAGGTCCTCCATGATTCTGCCATTACTCTCTGCATGAAAGTCTGTCAGATAAAAATGCAGTTCCTCAGTGAAAACGTATGCAAAAAACTTGCTAAGGTGTTCTGCCTTTTCGAGATTGTCTATAATTTTCTCATTATTTTTACCTTTTAGTACTGCAACTGTGTCTTTGTTTTTTAAGCCTGCTGTTGATGTTACTGTAGAGCACCTTTGGCTTTGTTACGGCCCGCTCGATAATTTTCGATTCGTAGTCTTTCCACGCTTTTCGAATGTTTGATATAACCTCGTTCCACTTTTGGCGGAATTCTTCGTAATGTGAAGGCTGGCGTGTTGATGCGTACCTTCTCCAGAGTTTGTTCATGTGGTTTATTTGGCTCGTCAGATCTTGCGTTAACCAGGGGGGCCTGCTCGCCTTTTGTAATTTTTTCAGCGGACAGTTTCGATGCATATCTTTGCTTATAAGATCCCTGACAGTGTTCCAGTCGGCATCCGGACAACCGGTTAGAAGGTCATACCAATTTATTGCTGCTAGTTCATTTCTCATTGCGGTGTAATTTCAAAGCCAGGAGTCTAACCTAACCTCCGTATTTCTCGGTTGATTGATGTTTAAAGCATATTCCCACAAGATCATGACATGATCACTCTTTCCAAGAGACGCGATGGACTTAATTTTGCTTGTATTAATCGGGTCTTTCGACAATACGAGGTCAAAACAGTTCGCTGTTTGTGCTTCTTTTATTCTCGTTGGGAATCCAACATTCTGCATGAGAGAGAGGTCCCCCAACAGTTTTAAGAATCTGGAGCTAAAAGACACATGAGAACCCTTAACTGTTAGCTCATCCCAGTTAATCAGTGGGACGTAAAAATCTCCAGTGATCAACGAATTTTCATTTTGAGCCAGTTCACGCATTAGTCCAAACAAGGTATCGCCACCCTCTGGAGATTGATTTGGCGGTCTATAGACAGTCATGAAATGTAAAGTGGGTTTACCACGCGTTTTCAATTAAAGCCATAACGCTTCGCAATCATGAGAGGAACCAATTTTGCTTTCTGACGCAATGACGCCCTTCTTGACAAACACTATTATTCCTCCTCCCTTCCTATGTATCCGGTCCCGACGAAAAACTTGGTACTCTCCGGGTACAATTTCGGCATCCATTACTTCGGCCTGTAACCAGGTCTCTGTAATGGATATGACATCCGGCTGTAGGTCAGCTATACAAACTTTGAGCTCGCCAATCTTCTGAAGCAAACTCTGTGCATTCGTATAAAGAAAGCGCAGCCTCGCCGGCATAGATTTCTGAGCGATTTGTGGGTCGAGGGAGCCGGAAGGTCTCTGCGAATTATCTACTTCATTGCCTGAGATTTGGTCTGCTTTTTGTCTGTAAAACTCAGCGTTATTGGCTGTCTCCAGAGGAATGACCCCTGGGTGGTGATGATTTCCCCGTTCATTATTACCAGGTTCCTCTCGCCCGCATCGGATCTCCTGTGGAGTTCGGTTGTCAGTACCCTCCACTTCTCCCTCTCGGCCGGCGAGTACTCCCACTGAAAAAAAACATTGGGTACTTGTTTCGAAGTTGCGATTTCCTGTTTAACAGAAGCTTCATTTCTTCATTTCACTCATTGCGGAAAATCCCGATTAACAAATTGCAGTTATCTTGAAATTCCCAAGAAATTTAAATGGGGTTAAGAATGTTGTCTACTTCAAATTGCCCGAGGTCAAACTTACCGTTCTGGAGTTAGATTGGTATAGTCCGCGGCGCGAAGCACCGCGCACACCTTCAATTTTCATGCGGAACAAGCTATTCCCAGCAGCCACGGGAAGCAACTTCGACTACATTATTTAAATTGACACTTACTTCGAAAAATTTTATTCTCTGCCTATTCTATTTCCCCACCCCCTAAAATCTATAACCACCGTTTTTGCAGCACAAAATGCTCGGACTAGAGGTATATGAGTGGGGCTTTACAAGCTACTTTTTCCGGCTGGGATAAGTGGGGCAATTTTTTAGCAAAAAGTAAACTCATTGTTTCACTCAGAAGGAAATGAAAATCGAATAGTCTCTAGGTGTGTCTGGGATAACTTAGAATAAATATATTGCATTCGGCTGTTGGGCACAATCTCGTAGACAATATTTGGCTCCGCGTCATTTCCGAATGTCCCATAGTCGAAATTAATAGAACGTTAGGGGATTTGGCAGATTTGGTTAATCTATTCGACCCAATTGCGAAAAATTCGTGGTCTCGCTGGCAGTTAACTTGCTGTTCCGTGATGGTGGATTCCATACGAGTGGTACTTTAAACGGCTAAAATCGATCCAAGTGTGCTTAAATTCACGACACAAGGCGAGCCTCGTAACTCAACGGTAGAGCGATGGCTGCGCAAAAGTCTTCTCTGCTGTCTGGGTTCAAGTCCCACCGAGGCCGCGAATTTTTCACATTTGAGTCAACTGAATTAATAAAGTATGTTAAATGTCAGTCAAGATGACGAAAAATGAGGATAAGAACATATGGTGTCATCATATCCGAAAATGAGCACGTAACGAATAATATTGTTCACAAATTTCGCTTTCTACAGCCGCATGTTTATACTACTGACGTTATGTTTGCAGTTTTTGCGCCAAGGTGACATCTGACACCACTAGGATAAGCAGGAAAAGTGTTTACAAAACAGTAAACGCATTTTGTCCGTCAGAAGCTGGTGAATAGCGCATAGTACCTAGATGGTTCTGGGATAAATTAGAGGAAATATAGTTCATTAGGCTGCAAGGCCCTTTCTTTTAGATAAAATCTTGCTGAGCGCGACTTCCAAATCTTCCATAATTCAAATCAAATGTCAGTCAGGATGTTGACAAAAGAAAACTTTAAAAGATTTAAGACAACAGGTGTCGGTGTTATCATCATATCTAAAGAAGTCATGAAGCGAAAAATGTTTTTCAAAAATTTTGTTTTTCTTCAGACACATTTTTATACTACTGACTTTCTGTCGACAGCCGTTGCATCGAAGCGGATCGATGTCAGCTTATATGTTTTTCATCAGTTTGTGAACTCAGCTTCAAACGTTTCCAATGACAGCATTATGCTCGGTGTTGTATATTTTTTTTTCGATAAATGCAAAAACTCTAGCATTGAAAACTGGACACTAGATACCAGAAAAAAAAACTTCGAGTGAACCATGGGAGGCACATCAAGAGGCTGAACTGATAACTATTAGGCTTTGCATGTCGTCAAGACAACCGGTTGATATTCACATAACGCCGATTGCAAAAGTATCAGCGCAACCCTTTTTCTGATCGCTCCACCTAGTCAAGGCCGCTACCATTAAGAGGGGAAAAGGTTTTGCTACGAAATTGACCTTGCCTGTGCAATTGTATGGCAGGCAATTTCGCTACCATTTTCTCTGATTTTTATAAGACAAAAAAGACCACGGGAGCTGGTTTTAAAAAGAAACGTTTAGATGGGCTCTTGTTCAATCGATGTTACCGTAGAAGACACATGGGTTAATGCTCCTAATAACTATCAACACTGCAACAAAAGCCCCAGGATTGTGTAATACGGAACCACCACAAACGAAGAAACAGCAACTCAAGAGTCAGTAGAAAGTAAAACCATAACAAAACAATAATTGAGCGAATAATACTCACGAAATGGCCACAATTACTTGACCACCAGTGGAAAAACAACGCTATCCGTGAGCCTATGCGATGGGTAAACTACGGTGACGTTTAGAAGGAACTCTAGCCGAAGAATTTAAGTAATAAACTGGAATAAAAACCAGTCACCCACACCGCAGTACAGGTAACAAATCATGACATTTAAGGGAGAGTAGATATCACTTAGGCATAATTCAAACCTACAAATCAAACCTTATCAAAACCTTGACGCTAACTCTAACCTCTCACGATATCAGCACACCCCCTCTGAATAGGGGATAGCCCTCATACTTTGCATAGACAGAAGTTTAAATGAGCAAGAGATTAGCCAGTTAAAGTGGTTCACAAGATTCATCTGCCAGCAAGGACCGTAAGTGCAATAGGCTAACGCATTCCGTTATACCTTTTTTCCAATGCTAGAGTAGATGTGTTTATTGCCTAACAGCGATAAAATTCAGCAAGTGTTTGCTTTGTCCTTTACGTGGCAGATTGCAAGAGGTGAGGTTGTTTTAAAGTAGCCACAAAATGATTTTCTTATGCTGACCCCTGCTCTGTCACATGCTGGCTGTCGCCACACTATGGGACTTCCGATTTCGCATTCTGCTAAGGGGTTGTTAGGGCGGCTTGAAGATGCTCAATTTCGCGTAAGGTTACACCTTCTCACAGATGTCATAAACTACGCTAAAACTCACCTAGAATGACGTGGGTAGGTGTGTTTTTAGTTGACGCACGTTAGTTGAACCCCAGAAGGCACGAGTTGACTCGTGGAGCCAGGGCGAGAGGGCAAGATTATTTGCGCGACTGATGACCGCACAGTCTAAAGATCACACACAGCGCGCCCCCACACACACCGATTTCAGGGGGTGGAGGAGAGTTTGACTTCACCAGATGGTGAAATTTTTGCGTTTTCTTAGTTTCTTCAGTTGCCTGTAACTAGGACGAATGTTCATACAATTTAATTCCGGGTCGAAGTGAAATTAGATTTTCCTTTTATGCACCAAATGAATGTCCAAACTCGGATTAGATGCCTTGGAAAGCATTTTATTAGGTGTAATTGGGATTGTAGGCAAAAGTATTGCACCTAATATACTCCCTAGTTCCAGCAATTTGTTCTACGAAAACGTTAGTTAAAAGGTTTTTTTTGGGGGGGGGGGGGGGGGAAATAGGATAGGCAGGGAAGGAAATTGCTAGAAGTAAGTGAAAAGTGAAAACAATGAAATCGCATTTGTTTCCCACGGCCGCTGGGAGATAATTTTTCCGAAGGTAAGTTGAAGGTGTGCGCGGTGCCTGGGGCCGCGGAGTATACTTATTGAACCCTAGAACAGTAAGTTGAATGACAGAGATGTTGAAATGGGCAGCCTCCTTGCCAACCTATCTTTTTTGCAGGAATTTAAAGAAACCTCCAATTTAATAATCGGGTTTTTCCACAATACATTCAACGATAATACAGGTTAGCAAATTTTACAGAGATAAATCAACAATACTTCGAAATACAGTAAAATTAAAATGCATTTAGCATTTATTAAAGTAGGTTCCTCTGCGTGTCATAATTTCCTACCCAGAAAACACGATAACCACCATTTCTTCGGAAAACATGCAGGTTGTAGGGATCAATGTGTGGGGCTGCATAAGCTGCTGTTGCCATTAACTTAAAGCAATGCAGTTGGCAGTTGAACTCTTTCTGTGTTATCTCCCTAGCATGCTGGACCTGTAGGCAGTACTTGGAGTAACAGAAAATGGGGATCAAATGTTTTTTATCGTATTCTGAACACATGCCGCCAATTTCCTCTTCGTGAGCCGCACATAATCTGGTTAAAACTGCATACGACAGACTGATCCAGGCTTGATTTGGATCTCAAATGGGTTAGGATGTCTAGCAGACTATGTTGAGCAGGAGACTCTGCGGCCTGTTTCGCACTACTCCAGTTACCTCAAAACATTCCCAAAGACTGTTCCTGCCGATTGACAACCCAACTGGCCAAGTCGAGAAAGAAAATCAAAGTTACATCCGACTTTACATGGGACGAATGTGCGAAAGGTAAGATTTCGCAACCGTGATTCGTATTTCCTCATCCAGAAACCAAGTCGATTATTCGAATACCTCAAGCAGTGTGTAATGGAATTGTTCGCTTGGTTACAGGAAGGATTATGAAGCCCTTGGAAGCCGCAGTCTGGGGTAAATTCGACAGCAAACAAGCTGCAATTAACCAAAGGTGGGTTGCCCACGAAAAAGACTGCTAACAGCTGATTTGTCGACTTGTGTCAATCATAGTCAACCTCTGGTGTGAAGGGGGGTGTTTCTAGGAGATAAGTGCTGTGAACTCACATTCAGCTAGGGGAATACGGGTCCTGCGGGGAGAGTCACACGGTGGGCGATTCACACCGCTCAAGCCGACGTGAGTGAGCCCCAAACGTGAACTTCGGCGAAAAGCTGGACTTCCTTAAATCACACCAGACTTATGAATGCCAGTGTCAAGAGCGCTTACTAATCTCCCATCTTAATCAGCAGAATGTGATCCAGAACTGCACCAATGAAATTTCATGCCCAACAAATAGTTAGATTCGGTTCACAATTCAGTTCGCATAGACTGGAAATTGAGATATAATAAGCTGACAATTTCGATCAGGACAGGAATGGACTTTTCTATAACCCTTGTCTTGGTCTTTGCTACTTTTATTCTGCAGGAATGTTTAGGCGTGTCACTTCCATGTCACTTCCTGCAAAGAAGCAAATGTGGAATAAAAGGTGACCTTTAGATATGCGGTTTAGTACATGATGCAGCCTGTTTAAAATATCTTTGCATCTTGAACTTCTTCCTCAGGCTCCAACCTATGACTGTTTCTCGACACCTTGGCAATTGGGTTACGTTCACCTTTGTATTCTGGAAATACGATTTTACAAAGCAGTATGCAAAGGATATTATCGAAGAAGCCATTTTGAACATTTATTCGGAAATCCATCTCTTTATATGTTAACTGAGAGTCTGAAATGCGTTTTTGATTACGATAAAATAAAAATGCATATAGCAGTTAGTAAAATATGTTGCACTGCCTTTCCTCATTTTTCAACCATGGAAGCCCAACAATCACTGTTTTCGTAGGAAAAAAATGCTCGGACTGGGGATTAATGAGGTGCACTACATAAACTACTGTTGGCGTTTGATCTACAAAGGAATACATGTGTTTCACATTTCAAGCAGCGAATGCGTCAACACTCACCTATCCATATACGCTTTATGTCTGCTTGTAAGTTCCTTTAGCCTAATAAAATATAATAATCGATTCAATAGTTAGGTGATAAAGCGAACCGTACAAGATTCTGTTGGGTTTCATAAAGTCAACTCAGCAACTAAAAACTGAACAACCATTTTAAACACATGAATTGACAAACACCAGTAAATATTTCCTTAAGAATTGAGAAGAGAACAAAGAAAGTTGTACATACTTGCAAAATGCAATGACTATTAATATCCACCGATGCCACGCTCCTGAACCCAGTCGCAAAGTTCGGCCGTCTATTCGAGGTCTCTACAAGGAAACTGTCGTCTCGTCTCTGTTAGATTTACCCATTGATAACTCTGTCACCAAGACAGGCTTCCGACGTCTTCACCAGAGAGTCATTGTCGAGAAAAACTAGATAAACATCCTCGCCCCTTTTGGGCGGCTATCCCCCTCCAATTTCAGCCTCACAACAACAACTCCCGAGGGTCATTCGCCGTACTCTGACTCAACTACGCAGCGGCTGCTCAATGGTCCTTCGCCATTACCAACACCAGCTCCACACGTCCACGTCCGACTGCTGCCCCGACTGTGGCATTGTTCTGCATACTTCTTCGCATCTTTTCGCCTGCATTTCCCGGCCGGGCACCCATATCATCTGTGCGGACCATTGGCTCAAACCGATCGAGGTCTCGGCTTTTCGCCGTCTTCCAGTTACTATAGCTTTGGATTCCAGTGGGGACTACTGATTCAACAATGGGCTACAACACACACACACACTACTACTTAACTGCCAACGTAAAACATTTTACTGGAAATAACAAAAAAACGGTTTGTTAAATCTCTGCTTGCATTTGCGTTTAGGAAAGGGCTGTTGACCCAAACCCCATTCAGAGTACTAAATAAGACAATAGTCGTTCATGAAACACAGTAAAATATCGCTACTGCACACTTGTGATCGTTGAAGAAAACCGCGTGGACGGAGTTAAAGGGCGTGGTTGGCAATAAAGACAGTGCAAAGGAGGTTCAAAGCTTACAATATTATAACTTGCGAGTCGCAATTCCCTCCGACAGAGATACTATCTGAGCAATGTCTTGACTTCAATAACAAAATAAGTAAACAGCAGGGCTTTTTGAACGGCACAGGCTGTCAAAATTATACCACTCAACAAAGCGATTTTTCAATTTGTCGCGGCATCAGCTAATGCAACCTTTTATTTTATGGGTTGACCCAGACGAGAACAATAGAATTCTGAATGTCAAGAGCAGCTCACGAGGCTGTATTTAACTGAACAGCCTTCTCCGTTGGTCAGCTGGGTTTCATGTCCGACCAGACTGTACGTTACCGAGAACTATGTGCTTCATTCAATGCCCAACCATTATTCTTTATGATTTTGCATGCAATTCCCGAATAGCACAGGTTTTGGTGATATCTGATAAATGCATTTCGCATTTTGATACTGAAACTAAAAAACAACAGTTTCAGTCAATCTGTGCAGCCTACAAAACTTGCAATCTTTACAGCTAACACTTTGAGACAGATTTTTTGGCCTGATAAAACTATTTCAAAAAGAGGTTGCAATCAAAGTTATTGTGCAGAAAATCAGAGTTATACCTCTACAAGTGTCCTTTTTCGAAGGAAGGCGTTTGCACATCCTCCACCTACGAGGCCATTTGGCTTTCACAGTGATGACCATGGGGCAGTCTGCCAATCAAAACCACAAACGACGTGGAAATGCACTTTCGTCCGGCTGACACAGAAAGAGGACTGCATCGCAATCAATGTAGGGAAGGGAGGAAGACGGACGCGTACAGCCCGTTTTCTGGACAGTTTGTGCATCAAAAGTAAAAGGGACTCTAATAGTGCGGCTTGACCGCCCTTCAAAAAGGACATTTTGTTGGCTTGGAAATCTTTCATATATGAAAAACATGGCTCAAATACGCCAAAGTGCTCGCTTTTAAAAGCGATGCGATGGCTCAAAGTCTAAATATCTTTTCTATATTTTGACGTCTGACCTGTTTATAAACTGTACAGCCAAATCAAGAAATTTTTTAGGTCGAGTTGTGAGTATTGCTATCGTACAGTTTCATAATCAGCTAGTTCAGGCACAACGGGATGCCTATTTTAGATAAAGCCACACTAAGGGTCGCTTTCTATAACTTTTGGTATTTATTCATTGATTTTCGAAGATTTTTAAAATAAGAATAATGAAGAATCACTTTCTGTCTTCCATGCATTTCTTTCCAAATAATTTAGTAATATTTTTCAATTATTACATGTTACACTTATAAAATACTTTCAGATGTTCTAATAGTCACTTTTATAGCATCTTATCTGTCCGGTCATTATAACCGCTTTAAAAAGGTTGCACACGGAAGTTATGCACTGATTAATGTTGGAAGATCAAATCACAAGCGCAAATTAAAGCGAAAGCCAAACGCGTACTGAAAATTAGAACGCTTTTTTAAATAGTAAAGCAACAAGATTAATAGAAACTTAAACTGATACCGAATGATTACAATAAAGCACATTTTTGGTTTTTTCAAAGGAATATACTGGAACAATGACTAGAAACAATGCACATGGCATAAGTATTAATTTTGTTCGATTTCAGACTGCAGGCGACTACGAGGCAAATCGCTTCAAAACCGGCCGGCGGAATTAAATGAAGCGTTTTGGATTGTGCTGCACGAAGCCCCAAATAAAAACCACACCCAAGTACTACTTAGCAGTATTAGCGATTGCGTATCGTTTTCAGCGTACCTTATAGCTCCTCCTTATGTACTGGAATACAGTACGCGCCAGAATTCGTGCAACATGCCAACAGATGCGAAAGATTGATACTCTTTCGCTAATCGGCATTGACTCAGGTTGTGATACTGCTTATCTTGTAGTCTTTTCTGAAGTGAATACAGTCATGATAGGATGCGGGGTTGCTAATAAGATTCGTTCTCAACACTAACAAGACTTATATACAGTAAAAAGTACCTACTTAAGGGATATTTGTATTTATCATTGATTTTTACTTCCTTTATAAATGCAAATGCATTTATGGAAAACATGCACGAAAAATTTATTTCTTGTACTCGTTTTGTAGAAAATTACGCCTGAATAAAGTTTTTATACTTATAGAAAGGGTATCTTTTGTTTTTAAAATATTTTCTTATTATGAGCTTTCTACGATTGCGAGGTGTTTATTCATAAAACATCAAATCCGTCAATTTATTTATGCTGCATATACCGCATAACGCATGCTGCACATCTATTGCATTATTAATGAAAACGATGTGACCTCTTCCTCAAACTGTAGGCGAAAACGTATTTTTCCTTATACGGGATATTCACAGTGCGCAGTTTGTAAACCTTGAATTCGAGTGTAGCGGTCAGTAGGTTTTCAAATTATTCGGCAATTTGGAAAAATTTTTAAAACCAAAAGAAACCCTTTCTTTAAATATAAAAATTCAAAGAAGGCGTAATTTTCTACCAAATGAGTACAAGAAATAATTTATTTGTTTATGTTTTCCATAAAATATATTTGCATTCATAAAAGCAGCCAAAATAAATGATAAATACGCATGCAACATAAGTAGTTACTTTTAACAGTACATAATTAGTGGTAGTTCCCAGAACGGAGCGCGTTAGAAAGCTCGCATCCTATCATGACTGTATTAACTTTAAAATAGACTACATCATAATCAGTATCACGATGAGTATCAGAAATGCATATCAATGTTTCTACGTAATCATACTACTTAATCGTTTTCTAGCGAGGTTCATCACTCCACTTTGTGTGTGCTGATGGACGCAAGCCTTGGTAAAGGTAGGATGTTTTGGCAGCGCCATTAAGTTGTTAGTTTTACATAATTAAAAAAACTGGCATGAGTACAGATTTATGAAATTTTGACCATGAGAAGCCCAACTGCTCTGGCTACCAAAACCATTCGTTGAATAAACTTATGGCAGCTATCATCAAAAACATATTATCAGCAACAACTAATAAGGAGGTGTAGCTTATTTCTTCAATATGAACTTTAAGTATTCGAACATGTGTGCCCTATTTGTCCACATTTCGATTCTGATTAAACAAATATTTTTAAATGTCTGCACAAAACAGGCTGTTTTTGGTGTTTAAACCCCCATTTTACCCTTGAGTCCTCAGAAATCGCTTCAACTGCAAATGCATATTAGCTAGCACAAGACTTACACATGGCAGTAGAATCACGTTCTATTAATTTGCAAACGAATAATCAGTTTTCGAAATTTAACGCAACTGAAATGGGCAACAGAGGCTGAAAACCCTGTGCACCTTTCTCGCGAACAACTGATAAATAGAACGAACTATTGTTATCAATTTTATTATCATGCTTAATTGAATTTGGAAACCCTAGGGCAGCACATAATATGGAGGCAAAGCTTTCCAAAAAGGGTCCTTGCCCTTCCAAGGTAGTAAGCAGACATAAAAACGGTAAACTTCGCGCTGCCCGTACTCCCGATGACGCAAAACCCAATCCTACGCTCTTTATGAAATCTGGAATGGTGAACCACCTAACAAACTGGTTGGTGCGCCAACCAGATCCACAGCCATCACCGAGAGCAAAGACCATTCGTTATCTTATCATCTCTCTCGGCACAGAGTGCTTGCAGGGCTATTAAAAGTGCTCTTAACAAGAATAAGCTAACTGCCTGCGTAAATAGCGCAATATTGTGACAGAGGAGATCGGAGACGTTCACTCCTACCTACATTTTAATCTACTGAGTCTACTTATCTAAAGCTGTCACGTGCACACGCTAAAACACACGTACTCATGACCTGGTAAAAACGGTGTAGGTGAAAGCGTGGACCACAAAAGAGACCGTAAAGGCCGACAAACAGAAGGAGGAGCAGGAGGAGGAGTAGAAGGAATGCATAAGAGACTTGGGACAAGCTGTCAGATGGGGAGGAGCGTGGCAATATCCGTCTTCAAATCAGTCCAATACAAAGGGCAAAAAAAGCAAAGGCTAAATAGAAATTCCATTTGGATAGATAAGGAAATTGCGTTCGTCCAACAACTCTTGCATGCCATCGTGATTCCACCCTTTCGCTCCAGTGCCAAATATGCACCCACGAACGGTGCCTCTTAACCGATTTCAAAATAGGAGATTTACGGGAGGCAAAAGTGATCTTTGTGTATGCGGCTGTATCGCATTAACAAGCCGTTGTTTTAAACAAATTGCTTTGAGACGACTAATGAGTCCTCATCAATCGACACTTGTTCACAGGAGGCTGACTAAAACCATGATTTCTGTAGGCTTAAATTATAATACTCAAAATATGAAAAGCAAACTTTATCAATTGGCCATGACTTAGACAGGAAGTAAATGGTGAGTTGCGGGATGAAAATTAATAACATACATACTTTATTTAGCCATCTCAGATTTTTCCCTGCCATTAGTTAATTTTAAATTGAACCCGTGAATGCATAATGAGATGCGTATAGGGCGCTTTAAGACGATATACTTATACTGGGAGTATATTGCGTATAAATCCAAGAAGAAGTCATGATGATTAGCTTAAAACAGCGTACTTTTTAATTCTTCAACGGTATTACCCCTATTAAGTAATTTTTTTTCCTGAAATTTAAATTAAATTTCACCTACCGTAAATTGACATTTCTTGTTGGCTTTCCGGCTTACTTCAGCCTATGTTCCTTCCAGTTTTCATTAAAGTGAGGCTAATTTGCCTAAACTTATCAGGAAAGGCTTGTTGGTGCGTTGGGTAAATTGACTTCACTTACAAAATGACAAATAGGTGTCCAAGGTAAATGTGATTCACATGAATAAATTTATGCCACGTCTGTGGTAAGGGAGAAAAAGCGTTGAAACGTCAGTGGTGCGCCTGCAACAGACCGGAAATCCAAGCTTTTAGACTTGATTGAGCTGCCACAAGTATCGATTGTTGACAAGGAAGACAGTCTGACGCATATTGCTATAAACGAAACGCATTAGGAATCTTCGACCGAGAAAAGTGACCCTGAAAAAACCATATAACCGCCGTTTCTTGCGGCTATCAGTAACTGCTCTCAAACCCTCCAACGCTGTTGTTGTTTGTGTCTGGGTTCGATGGTCCAATTCATTGTGGAAAGATGTGATGAGAGCGTACAGTCAAACGGCAGCCCACGAAGATGAGGAATAACACAGTGACGTCAGAAGATGAGAGCAGGCTGCATGCGAATGCTTGGCCCAGGAGGTTGACAACAGGCCGCTACCAGCCGGCATCCTAAGTCAACTCATGCATTTTTTAGGCATGCTTGCCAGCTAGCTCGCAGCCCTGCGTAACTGCCGGTTTAAACAGGACTAGGCAACAGGTGCAACAATCTCAAAGCTAACGTCTGCGCGCCATTATACCTAGGAGAGAGACAGCTGGGGTGACTTTAGGGGAGCGGACTGCGCACTGCCAGCCGGCCGGCACAAGAGTTTGTGCGGGGATTAGTATGGGTCAAGGCCGTGCAGTGATAGAACATTGAATTTCGAAGCTGCATGTTGCCTAAGCAGATCGTAAAAGACACGCTCACAAAACCTTTGTGTCCTTCTTGTCTGGTCAGTGAAATAAAGTGGCTCGCAGCGAGCTCTTACGTGAAGTCCATGGTGAATGGTGCAAGAAAAATTCCGCAATTTGCAAAAGACTGGCAATCACTTGCAAAAAATATCAAGTAGAATATCAAAACTGACTTTTCATTCAGACGAAGAGGCCGGCTTTTTAATGAGCTCCCTCCTGACTCTGTACAAAAAGTAGATTCTGGAATAAAAGGCTTCGTATTTAGTATGCCTTCTTATCCTTAATGTTGACTGTCTTCATAAATCCAACTATACTTTACGGAAAAAAACACACGAAAAATTATTTTTTTTATTTTTTTACAAGAAATAATTTTTTCGTTTATTTTTTCCATAAAAATTACTCAAATTTATAAAGGCAGGCAAAATCGATGATAAAAATGCATACTATATACCACCACTTGTTACAGTACACACTTTTTGTCAGCGCTCAACCAGAAGTTCTGCAAAATGTCAGCATCCTGATTAGACGGAACAGACTTGCAATTAGGCTGCTCGGTACTCTGCATTACAACCCTACTTGATGTTAATTTGCGAGTGATTACAAGTCTTTTACAAGGTGGGGCATTTCGCTTGCTGCAATCGCCATACTCTATATGGGAGGGAAAATGGAGGAGAGCAAAATAAACACGATCTTCTATTCTGTCGTGCTGATCATGTCTCGACCACCAACCATGCATATGCTTTTTCCATTACAGTCATAAGACTATAAAAAGTAATGTTTCCTATCCTGACCTATATTGAACTGAATTAGTACATGGACTGGATTTTCGTCAGATGTGGGATTGACTGCAGGAGTAAAAAAAAGTCCACAATTGCTGCCTGTTCAATCTTCCCATGCCTGGGATTTTGCGTTTGCCCAATAAAAAGTTTACGGTTTACGATCTTTACCATTCTATTGGGATTGTTGATCTACCAGAAAGGAGTTACTGATAGAGGAAGACCAATGAACAGATATGTTCCGTTCACCCGCGAAATACTTTTTTTTCTCAAAGCAAATCCCCATCCGACAACTATTTTCTTGGTTAATTTAGCTTTCTCTTATCACTTACTTCTGTGCTGGCTGTTACTAAACCTAACTTAGCTGTCATTAAGATTAAGTCTAGCGTGCTTCATCGAAAAGGAATTTTAGACCAAATGCAATGCTGCGCTTAAAATGGATGCGTCATAAGGCTTGAATGCTTGCGACTATAGCGGCAGGTATTCATTTGCACAAATACCTTGGGTTTGTCTTTATGAGCCTACTCACTGTTTGGCCTTTAAAAATGAAGAATTAGCCTTTGTATTCGTTCCGGGCACTAAAATTGTAAGTGAGCGAACACATAAATGGATATTCATATTGATATCCGTCTACTTACCATGACCACTTTATGCTGGCTCGAAGAATCTTAACTTTTTTGTCAATGCCCAAAAATTTCATTCCTTATTTCTGAGGGATAATGGTCTATCAAATAGTTTGGATGTATCAGTTTCCCCCTCAGTATCCTATCGGTCCCAGAGCTGTTGACAGGATAATCCGATGGCAAGGTTTTTATGTAGCTACCGAAACTGTTGGTTCGTATGCTTAGGCATGTTTAGCAACGCAAGCTCACAACGAACAACAGATGTAATTATGCCAAGACAAAGAACTTGGCTTGTGAACAAATAACTTCGATGAAAGGACATATACAACCTACACAGTTTCAGTTAGTCAATTGGGCTGTCTATTTGGTACTGTGACATTGATACTCACATGTGTATCTGTGTAGATGTTAACGCAAAACATGTATCTTGAAACCCGCTAACTGAAAATACTCAGCGTAAGATGCGTCTATATACCACAACTGTAATGCGTAGCCCCATATGGTGTACAAGCTGACCACATCTGTATATTTTTTTGAATACGACATACTTCCTAGGCTCCGTTACGATGTGTATATGCTGAGCTGTTTTAAACAACCAATGTATTATGTTGCATTGATTGAAAAGAACATAAAAGGGGATAAGAGTTCTTTTAATTGTTTTTAAAGGGTGTGTCCTGCTGCGTTATGAAAACCTACTGAAGACTTTGAGCAGATATATTTGGATGGAATGTCTTGCTCAAATCGATTATGATGAACTTTAGGTAGAGCTCATAAATCTGCCGTTCTAATGGCATCACGATAAGAAGTACCTCTAGTAAGTCATCAATGGCCTAGGAGCCCAAATTTCGTCGACTTTAGCATTTTTAGTTATCTTTTCAGCCCGTTCTATCTACGATGAATTCAGACCTTGAAGAATTACCCAAGCGAATAGCAATAGATTTTAAACCATCACGACGTAGGCAATTAATCATCAGCCGGCGTTTACAACCATGTGTCTGAATGTTACATATTATCTAAATTGCTTCTTGGTCAATTATTAGTTGGGGGAGATGGGTTGGCTGATTTGCTGAATTCAATTAACCCAATTGTGAAATATTCGCGGCCTCTCTGGGAATCAAACCTACACAACAAAGAATGCTTTTGCGCAGCCAACCCTCTGCCATTGAGCTACGAGCCTCACCATGAGCCGTGAATTTAATCGCATTTGGATCGATTTGTTTGCCCAGCTTTACTGCACGCATGATATCCACCAGTAGGGACGCAATAAGATGACTGACAGGGAGGATGTCCTCATAACCATTTAGGATCCACCGAGTGGGCTACTAGGCTAACCTTGGTTGTAAGGCACCTGACAGCTTTCAGTAATTAAATTGCCCCAATTTTCTCTACAAGTGGCTAATTATATTGGCTGATGTATAGAAGATTAAACCACCTTCTGTTTGGCGAGAAACCAGTGCACTGCACGAATGCTTGATATTGATTAATTAGTTATTTAGATACGAGATAGAACTTGCCTACTCCTAATTTACCAATTGAATTATTTATTAAACTGCTTCGGAAAGTATGCAAGTTCATTTCATGGTGTGATACATTACTTACGTTATTTAAAAAACAAGGGTCAGCCTAATGTCTATTAGCAGAAAATTGTTTCGAATTGGCGCAAATAGTAAACCCAGATACAGCAGTCAGCATAGAATAAACACTATTTAGCTGTCCAAGGCCCCAATTTAACTAAAGGCACTGCAGAAGGATTCTACTTCAAACCACTTGCAGATATTAATTTTTCTCTTTTAAGAATGAATAAAGCAAGTGGTTGACACATTTATGCTGAACCTCTCTGTAAGTCATCAGTGGTCAACGAGCGCAAACTGTATCGACTTAAGCATTTGAATTGACCCTTTTAGCCCGTTCTATCTACGATGAATTCAGACCTAGAAGAATTAACCTAACGAATAGCAGTAGATTGTAGACCATTCCAACATAGACAATTAATCAGCAGTCCACATTTTAAACAACATTTCTAAATGCAGCATGTTACCTTGACTGTTTTTCTAAGGAAATACCAACAATGTGCCAACTTTCTCTCTCTCTCTCTACAGCCTTGCCAACAACCTTGCTAGATAAATTAAAAAAGAACTTCCAATTTCACTCACTGCTGGCAAAAGTAAAAAAACTGAGGTCTCTCTATTTTATGTGCATTGATCAGAACCTACCGCAAAGCCCCGCATATTGCACACTCTAAAGTTAAACCCGTGCTCTTATGCTTGACTTTGAAAACCAGTTTATTTTTTTAAAGGAATTTTATCAGCGTCACCTGAAATGCCTACTTAAGTTATTAACGAGAAGCAGTGCGTAAAAGACCACACAGAATGATAATTTGAAAAAACAGACTAAGCTTGCAAAAAGCTCCTCTGCCTCCTAGAACTCGCGTTCAAAAATATGTTCTACATCCTACCTCCTGCATCGGGTTAAGTAAATGCTGGAGCATTTGCAAAATGACGCCAGTACTTAAACACGAACTGCAGGTGGTGTTGCGATTCGATAGACGATTTGCCATTTGTTGATATTAAGCGCTTGAACTGTAATGCCCTATACATTGCCTACGATTTTATAGTTAAACACCTCCTATCCTATCATAATCTTGGAAAAAAACGCTGACAATGACCTCTGCTGGCGACGTTCGCTGCATGACTTGTAATACATTCAATAACCTATCAGCATCCAAAGTATTTAACCAACCCTGAATATCTAGTCAACCCAAATGTTTTCTTAAAAATCTATACAAACAACGCTATTGATGGCGGATATTTGCCTGTACTTAGCTCTAACTGACCTGTTTCAATCGTGCACTCAGGGTTTTAAATCCTGCTTACATTCTTAGAACACAATCGCCAAACCCCGCACGTGTAAACTGATAAAAAGCACCATTTACCCCTGTTTTGTAGATCTATAGTTCCTGCAGGTCTAATATTCAAGTTTTATAATACCTTAAAACTGGGTAGGCCATTACTTTTCCGACAAACAATGGCCAGCTATTATATCGCACGACTAATAACTGAAGTTAAAGGTGAAGTTCTTGCTTTAAAAGCTGAAGTCGTAGGAAGGTTACGGTTAAAGGACCCTTTCTGACTCCAATGAAAATGGTCACATAGTGCATTCCTGCCAGTACGCTTGGGAAGTAGACTTTCTGACTACTTACAAATATCTAATTAACATAAGAATATAAATAATAAACAAAACATGGTTGTTTGGTGTCTGAAGGTAAGCATGGATTACGATCAGTTTTTGATAGAATCCCTCAAGGTTAGATATTATAGTAGCGCGAAGGATATCTTAAAATCTCTAGCATCACAGAAAACTTTAAGTCAGCATCGAAGGGAACACATATTTAGCATGTATTCAGTAGCCTTAATAGTCTTTTTTCTTACTAATAAGCATAAAATTTGGAGTGGCATATCGGACAATGCCTAAAAAGCGTTGCAAGTTTGAATAAAAGCCTCCCAACCATCGGATACATCCCACGCAATAACAAAACGACTGGTGTTGGGATCGATTTCATGCTTGATTTTATATGACAGAAATGTTATGATCAAGTCGCCTTATCACTTGGTATTTTCAAACACCTCCTGAGATTCTATAAAAAACTCTTTTGACCTTGAAATACCGCTATCTGTAAAATACTCCTTCAAAATAGGCAGGATGCTTGAGGCAGGCTTGTGTGACGTTGATGTCTAATTACTCAAGCAGAGGGACAAAATGGCTGCAAACCATTCTAGTTTTGGAAATAAATCGATTGCCTTTACCGTAATACGGAAATTTGTAAATAGCAGTGTTAACATATTTTTATTGTCTACGTGATATAATAAAGCAGTATTTCTCTCATAGTCTTTTGAGAAATAAAATCAGATATTATTCTTGCCCGTCTCTTGAAAGATCATATTGCGGGACAGAGATGAGAAAAACGTCTTCCTAACGTGCCGAATGGTTTATTTATTTAATTACCACTATCTGGAGAGATTTTTTGATATAAACAATATGAATTTTCGCAAATTAAAAAAGAATTAACATTTTTGTCCTTATTTGGCAGTTTTATGGTGGCACAAGTTAGGTTACCTTTGACACTTGGTGTAGAATTAAAGTATCTTGCGATTGGCGCAACCATTTTACGAAAGAACCTTCCGGGGACCAGCAAACTATGAAATGTGTAGCAGTGATTTAAAAATATGCTTTTAAATGCATTTAGGCATTATAAATTTCAAAAAATTTGAGCAGTTTCATAAAAAGATAGAGGACCTTCCCGCGCCTTATTAAGTAATGATTAATTCAAACTCTATTTCATGCTTTTACTTTTCTTACCTTCAAAATAAAAGGTAATGCTTTCCAAAAAACTAGGCAGTTTTATGCATAAAAAAACAAAACAACAATTTTTTGGCCAGTAGGATAACCTTGAGAAGAAGTTGTTTGAATGTTCTCTGTCTTTTAAAAAAGAAACATAACATTGGACCACATAACTGTACACAATTGCTCAAAGACGTCAAAAAAGAGCGTTTTTACAATGTTGAATAGAGGCAGAGTTGCGAGGGGTTTACAAATGCTGTTCAGTGCTACATAATTTAATTTTCCCTCTAGTAGTTTATTTTTTCTTCGATAAACCTTTTTTACATTGATTTTTTGCAATATAATTCAGAACAACGTACGTTTAAGCATGCCATTTTTAGCCCTTTAACGCTCTTTTAAGCGCGCTGGATTGTTATTTGAATACGTCACTTAATGCTGCCCTGGCTGGTATAGCATCCCTGTGTTATTTCGATTACGTTTCAAAATCTTCCACCGTGTAATGTCAAATTTTATAAAAGGTCTATAAAAGCTCTATAAAATGTCTGTGGTGTGGAAAATAATCAAACGCAAACTACCTCTGCATGCAATAGAAACAAAACAAGGCCTTATTATTGCGCTCATTTTTAGCTAGGGTTATGCTTCATGTAAACTGTTATTTTATGAAGGATAATGGTGGTCCCAGTCATGCATAAAAACCTCAGGTAAGCAAACACTTCATTGTGAACAATCAAAAGCGTCTACATCAGTTTTTGTAATATGTTGGTCAATAAAAATGGATGCAGGCATTGCCACCAAGTGAAAAATTTTAAAAAAGAGAGGTGACTTACTCATTTGTTGGATCTGTGAAACAAAACGATGTTTTGCGCGAATTGAAAGAGGAGGGCTCTTCTTCGGGTTCTGCTTTGTAGAAGAAGGAAGTTCGTCGGGTATGCTGTGATGGACGGAGTGCCACACAGCTGGAATGCGCATCTGCAAACTCGAATTCGCCGCCTTCATCTCTAAAACTGTCAACACATGCAACATGAAGTGGTGATCCGTGGAAGTCTTTGGTTTTCCTTATAAAAGGTTAAAATTCGACATATATATATATATCCCCAACTATGAAGAGTCACCAATTACTGGCGGCAATGCACTCAGCTGAGGCATGCAGGCATATCGATCTAGATGTGAATTAAAAATCACAAAAGATCAGCTGGAAGTGAAAGCAGTCACATCCGACCACACAATCAAATAGGAGTGACAACTATTTCCCCCTTCCCCACCCGCATAATCATAAGGGAGTGATATCTATTTTCCCACTGACCGCATAAGCAAATGTGGGTGAGGATTATCTGCTCAGACCCTGACATACTATATAGTCTTGTATAAGTCATCGGTTAGCTGTTTTTGTACAACTCCCATCTGCATGACGACAATCTGCGGAACCAAACTTAACAATTCACGCAATAAACATTATTCTTTCCCAAAGGAACTTATGTACATATATATGGTACTGGAGTGGAGTGGAGTGGAGTCGATACTTGACCCGTCGTGCTTTGAGGCTCGTACTTGATAAATGGATAGGTCGGATAAACAGCCCAGTTAAATCATATTCCCGAACGCAATCCACAAAACAACGAGGTTGTGGTGCAATTGTAGAGAGTTACCCCCAATGTCCAGGTGTCCCGGGTACGAATATCAGGGGTTTTCGCCTCTCAGCATGCGCACGACTATCTGATGACAAAAATCAAGCCAGAAATAGTAAAACTGGTCTCCTTTGCCTTTTTTGGCTTCACTCTATGTATATATTTATTGCAAATGGTTTAATTAAGCTCCATTTATCACAAAGCGAGCTGTGTGTAGGTGCTTCTAAACGGAAGCACTTAACGTGATGTCATTAGAACCTTTTCAGATTAATCTCGATCCCCCGATCAAAATATTAAATTAACTCAGGAAGCCCACGTTTCTGCTACAATATATGAGGTCCTTAGTGTATACGCATGTAAAAAAATTTAAAAAGAGGGTTCATTCAAATACCGTTTAGTTTAAGAATGTAACACGATTTTCAGACACTGTTCACTTGTCTTCTAACAGTTGTTTAAAATCTGATTCAGGCGTTGCTGTTTACGTAAACCCATCTGATCGCAAGCATCAATAATTTTTTTCTGTTATTAGTTTGGTCAAGTAAGCGACTCTTAATGGTTTTATACAGTAACGATTATCTTTCAGGCAGCTCCAAAAAATTCTGGAGGGATAAATCTTTTTGCAAGTTGCCCCATACATTCAAGCTCCTCGTTGAGATCTTTCCAAGGAAGGATCTTATAGCATAACAATGATGTGGTGTCCAGTTATTTTTAAATGAAATAAAGAATCTTTGAAAGTTTCTCTAGTGCAAGTCTTGATAGGTTGCCATTAAAAGTTCCATGAATTGGAAGTTGCATCAAAGCACCGTCCAACAAAGTGAATTCATGGTGCTCAGCGTCAAAATATATCAACTTGCAGGCAAAAGTGAGCTTTTATCATTAGCATCGAACGTAATAAGCCTCAGGTAAATTGCACTCAAAAATTGTTAGTGCATCTTTCAGTAATAATATGTGAATGTAATTGAAAATTCCCACTGTATAGGTAGTCAGAAATCTGAAGAAGTTTTGTACACGGCCAAGAAGAAGCTTTTTTCCGAAGCTGTATATGAATAATAAGTCACAGAATTCGAACGCTTTTCACAGACTGCCAGCGAGAATTTACTTCAAAGGCCAACATCCTGACGTGATTGAAACAGTCAGTAATAATGTTGATCGATACGCATTATTACAATTCAACTTAGGCATTTTTTTCATGAAGAAGGAAGCATTGAAAAATTTTGGTTAACGTGCCATGATTTGGCATATCTTTGTACAGTTCAACACAGCGCAGCGCTCCAAAAGGATCTTTAAGCTTGTTTAAAGGGCAAATGCATTGCAATTGGTATTTTTGACTTTTATTTCATACATGATTAACCATTTCTTAAGGTTTAGCAGCCCTTAACGGCTGTAACATATAAATTATAATCATCGTAAATTGTCCTATAGTCTGAAAGGCAATTGGATGATAATGCATTAAGTTTTGTGTGTCTTGAAGAATTCGAAGCATTTTGTCTCCCATTTGAATGAATGCAAAGCAGGAAGCCACAATAGAGGAGTTTCATGGTACCGTAAATTTCTTCGTGGCTTATTAGCTGTTACCTTAAACTACAAAACACGGATGAGGAATGAGGCATTGCAACGGGTGGAATTTGCTCACAACACCTACGCGAATCAGTGAGGTCATAGTTCGGCAAATGGCGCCTACTGTGTAAAAAGCTGTTTAAAACAAACACGTAAAAAGGGAATGGGGCATGCCGATGATATTAAATAAATGAAAAATCTAAAGGACGTTTGACTTAACGAGGGTTCTTAACACTTTTTTGCACTACCCATGGAAGGAGAGGCATAACCTTATTAGACCATGTGTTATGTTCTGTTATGTCAGAGTCCTTTGGGATACGCATCGTTTAACGCTGGTGTGTCAAGTTTCCCCTTTATGTGAAGTTGTCCATAAATTAGATTTTTGATTTTGACCTATGGCCTGGCTATTTAAAAATTGGTTGTGGGAATAAGGTTAACCGTCTCCATAATTCTTATTCGTCGTCCGTGTGATACAGTTCCAAGTAACAGCTGTAGAAGTATTACTGCGTTTTCTGCTACCATAAAATCCTGCCATTATGGAAGAGCCTAATAAAGACAACCTAAATATTTGCCTGAAATGTATGGTTCATTTGAAATGTACGCATAACTGCCAACGTTCAGCTAGGTAAAGGAGAGAAAACGAATCGAATTCCAGGTCATCGGTCATAGGTTGGAGACCCAACTTTGTAGACATAGACGATGCGCATATATTCATTATATTTCTGATCTCAAGCAGGAAAACAACGGACAAGTTGTGCAATGGTAGAGTAGTAAACTCAAAGCTCAAAAGTCCCGGGTTCAAATCATGGGGGTCTTGGGGGTTGGACACCAGACTAAGTAGACATAGACAATGCTCATATATTCATTATATTTCTGATCTCAAGCAGGAAAACAACGGAAAAATTGTGCAATGGTAGAGTAGTAAACTCAAAGCTCAAAAGTCCCGGGTTCAAATCATGGGGGTCTTGGGGGTTGGACTAAAGACTAAGTAGACATAGACAATGCTCATATATTCATTATATTTCTGATCTCAAGCAGGAAAACAACGGAAAAATTGTGCAATGGTAGAGTAGTAAACTCAAAGCTCAAAAGTTCCGGATTCAAATCATGGGGTCTTGACCTTTGGGATTGGGTATGGCTAGCTTACGACGGCTAACAAGCTAGAAATGATCCTTCCCGTCTTCCTTTGCTTTGTCGGATCCATTCTAAATAGCTACCTATTTACTTATTTCGGTGTTGTCAGTAAACCTGAAACGTCTGCCATACGTTGCTTCGCTCTTTTCATCTGTCTTCTCCTATTACTGGAAAAGCCATCAAGAATTAAAGAACCACTGCAACACAGTGGGTACTTCTCATGCGTAAAGTCGGAATCGCCGAAGGCGACCTAATTTGATGGCAGTCGTTAAGGGGTTAGTAGATGAACGCTCGTAGGCCGCATCAAGAAATCACTCGTTCCACTCTTTCTTTGGGCTGACTTTCTGTTCCCCTCAGAAGCCGCTAGTGATATAAGTAAATGAACATCACAGAAAAAAAAACAGAGGGCTGTAATGGCCAGTTCTGTCGCATTAATCGCTATCAACTTGTCATAACTAAACCCTAAGTGATGCACCACCCGGGGTTCGAGCCCGTGATCTTTTGATCTGAAGTCCAACGCTCTAACCACTGAGCCACTGGGCTCTCACTGTGTTCTTACAGCAACACGTTTGGAGCATTGAAAATTTAAATATTTGACAACCGAATGCATTTTCGGAGAATTCCGCAGCTAGTCTTCAGCTAACTGAATTAAAGTCAGGCTATAAATTTCTGATATTAAATCCTTAGTTTAGTAAAACGCTTCAGCCTGTATTGTACAGGCCAAAATTAATCCACATCTTGCAGAATAAACTGCAAAATTGCCATTACTTTGAGCGGTTACTTTTAAGCACTTAGGCCCACACAAAAACAGAAGCACTCTCGATTCCGCTGTGCGATAAGAGGCACGATTAGACTCGTAACGACGTTTGTCTAAAATGGTCTATTATAGGGTTTTCAGTTATCGTTCGAACTTTCTCAGAGCCCCTTGTCAGACACAATTTTTGTCTAAATGTGCCAAATCAACTCACAATTAAGCATTGAAACTAATCTTAACATAAAAAACCAGCTTTATTGTTAATGGTTTTATATCAGCAGATGACCTTGAAAAATAAACCGCTCTTGCAGTATGCCACAATGCATTTTTTACGAGGACACAAACGATTAAACTCAAAAAGACTTAAGTGTTCGTAAATGGTCCATTTGGTAAGTGCACTTTAGGGGAAAGCAGGCTTATTAAGCGTCAGGTTTGCATGTCAATATTAAATTCAATGTGTATAAACTTGGCCTGATAAAAGAGTCCATGTTTTTAGTAAGAAAATAAAAATAACGTCACAAGGCCAAAAACCCTCTGAATTAATTTCTATTCACGCAAATCACTGTTTACCTTCATTTGCAGTCGTGATCTTATCATGTAGTTGGTTTTTCATCTGCCCATCCTGATAATTAAAGCCTACTTAGATTAAGGATGCGGTTAGCCTCCTACTAAATAGCCGATTGACGCGGAGTCTTTAGACCTCGGTAATTTTGTTAAAGCAACTTTTCTTAAAATCGGCGCTTCATGCGATACTGCCACATATAGATCACTATTGCCTCCCGTAAATCTCCTACCATAAAATCGTTTGAAGCGCGTCGTTCGTGTAGACAGACGTAGCGCCCACGCAAAAGGTTGTAATCACGATTGGCGCACAGGCTTTGTTCACCGCACGCAATTTCCACGTCCCTAAAAACGGGATTTTAAATTTGATTTCTTGTTGCCTATTTTATGAGACCGATTAACCTGTCCGCCCATCTTACTAACTGCCCCATTTTGCTTCTGTATTCCTTTTCCGCCTGCTCTTCTTACTTCGGTTTGTCGGCCTCTACTGTCTCTATTATCATCCACGCTTTCAACCACACCGTCTCCACTAGGTCAGGAATGCATGCGTTCTTACATGGGCACGTCACATCTACACAAAACGACTTAGAGGATAAAACTCTAGGTATAAGAAAGCATTTCCTAGCTACTGAGTCAGCATATCGTGCTATGTGCGCAGCCAGTGAATTCATTCTGGTTAAGAGCACTTTGACAATCCCACAAGCAGAGGGCTTGTGGGACAATGAACAGGCTTTGTTCTCCGTGATGGCCTTCGAGCACTTGGGTGCCCGTCCGCCCACAAACTGGCGCATTAATTACAGTTCACTGCAGAAGACTCGTAAGATGACGAAGTGGGCGGAAGATTGATAATCACTTGTAAACCGGCATGTACGAAAACTCAAAGTTTGTAATGAACAGACTTAGGCAAATGCGTTACTTAAACGAAATATCAGAGGTTATAATCCTTTGTTAAGGAAAACAAAGGAAGTAGTACAGTTTCAGTCAATTGCCTAGGACGCAAAATAGCTATATATTAAATTGAGCACATCCCTCCGTTAGTTGAATGGATGGCACTACCATTTTTTATATAAAAATAACTTTTCTTTAGTCAACATATTTTAAACAAGCAGCTGTTATTTAATTGCATATTTTTACAGTTTGAACTTTAAACTCCGTAAAATGGTCTACATTTTCTGTGTTATCAAGATTTATTTCATTAGCATAAATTATCTTCGTTACTGCTTCTAAAATCTTTAAAAACATAAAATATCCTTCTTAAAGCTTTGTTTGAAAAAAAGGAACTTTTCGATATTTATCCTTATGAAGATGGCTATGTGGGCCATATTTGAATACTGCCCCTATCTCGAATTTTATCATGAATTTCGCAGGAATTCTTAGCTATAATTTATGCATGAAAATTTGTGCTTCGCCGATCTAGTAGAGAATCAATTAAGTGCCGCTTTTACCAGGAGCTCTCAACATGAACCCGCCAGCCCGTCACGTAATGACTTTGATGATTTGATTATATATATATATATGTGTTAAAAAACAGTGTTACAGTCGCTCTTTTGTTAGTCCTACTATCGTTACTGGGAAGAACGGAAGTGAAATCAGGAAGTGACTGGGAGTTGGTGGTGGCTAGCTGGATAGACGACGGGGACATCTTTAACTAATAATAAAGCGGCTTTATGTCAAAAATAATGTCGGTGTTGTCTATTATATGTGAAACCTGTGCAATTTAGTCGGCAAAAATCAGCCTTTTGAAGCAAGCTCATGCTAAACGGTAATTAAGGCTGCCCTGCCTTATACAATAAATATAATATGCAAGAACGTATAAAATATGGGTGCATTAAAAAACAAGACAATGCTTGATTGAAAAAATAGCAAATTATATTTTACACGAGAGAAGAATAGAAAACCAGTTTATTCCACGTTAGTACATATATTGATGGGTTTTATCCTTCAATCTTCCCCAGTTTGGTTTTGATTGCGTGTTTATTCAACGTTTAAGGACGTTGACAAATCAGCTAATTGTCCTTTTAATTCTTCAAAATGTACAGTGTATTAATCAAGTGTCCACGAAGGTACAAAGATTTTCACAAAACTTTCATTGACGTATCATTATGGATTAAAATGAGCGAATAACTCCAATAGGTTATAGCAGATCGAACGATGTCACCGTACTTAATGAATGCTGGACTGGAAAAGATTAACAGTCGTCAGTGTTAGCCGCACTCTTCAAACGATCACCCTGTTATATATTTGCTTTGAGTTATATTATTTTTTCCCTTTTTACATGTAGGTAACATACGTTTGTCGTGCAAATAAATTTGCTAAAGTCAATGTATTTCCTGTTTCCACGCCCAAAGCTGTCTGTGCATGGTACGCTTGATTGATTTTACTAATTTCACCTCAGTCTCATTTTATGATAACATATATCAATATTTCTACTGCGGATGTAGCCTTCCTTACATAGCATGCCAAGTTAACATTACACCAAATAATATCAAGCTTCATCCAGCTCTTGTTTTTTGAAATGCTAGCCTTTATTTTGAATTAAGGCATGAGAAGTAAACATAATATTCATAGAAAAGGTAAAGTTAAGATATGTAGAGGGAAATTACCCACAAAGTCAACCTCCTACGTATTATTCATAACCAGCCAGACATGAATAATCCCAGGTGTTGCCAACCCCGGGGCTCGAACTCGTGACCTACTGGTTATGGGTCCAACTGTCTAAATCATTGCGCCAATGGCAGTTTACATCAGAAATATTAAAAATAGTAGATAATGGTTTAGATAGTTGTAATAAGCTGTAAAGAGCAAACATGTCGTGTTATAAGAAACCGTGTTAAATTATTATGCCGCACTGAAAGCACAGACACAATTTTGCGAAAAATTGGTCGTTATGTGACCCAGTTGCGATGGGTTCAGCTTTTCGAACATTTATGTAAATAAACCATATTTGAAATTTGAATTTTTTTAATTTCTATGGAAAATAACGCGTTTAGGTTTACTCTGAGTCTGTAAATCCCGAATGATGGGCTCCGAATAATCACATCAGAATATAAGGAAATAAGAAATCTGATATGGTCAAAAACGTTCATTGTTCTGGAAATACAACTCAAGGCAACTAAGGAAAAGAAAAAGGATTTTGCAGCATCCTAGCCTGACATTCTAAATCACAGATCTTTGCCCTGAACATAAACTGAAATTTTAAATAGACAAATCTCTCTAATGAGCGCACATTACCGATTCTGAGGTTCATGGATTGGTCACAGTACTTATTTGCAATCCGTTTAGGTTAAAAGTGCCGTTTAGCAACAGTGAAAGGAGAAATTTGACATTTACCCAGCAGGCGCAGTTGACTGGGTAATATTTTGAACAACTTTTCCAAAGTTTTTATCCCAAAAATCCAATTTTGATCGCGACCGGAAATACCAGCGTCAAGAAACCAGTATTTGCAGTAAAAACCTGATTGGATAGGAAGGGATTTGGATGATTTTCGACTGTCTTGTATCGCCGTCGAAGCCTCTTTGCTTTCATACCCCCAGGAAAGAGTTATCAGTCATTGAGGCGATATGTAAACTTGCCCGTCAAGTGGACCAGATAACTAGTATTTTAATCAGGAAAAAATGCTTGCATGCATTGCCTACTGCACACCTCTATGCATGGTGTTTTTTGATGCCAACAGTTTAATCAAAGAATCGGATGTTTGGACGTATTCTATTTAACAGGCTCTATGTAGTATTCTTTTTATAAATTTAAAGAGTCATCAACTAAGAAGTAATCATGCAGCGTATGCGTAAAATTAATCACTAAAAATATTTCACTATTTCAGTCAAAACATTTCTGTGTAGAGGGTTCAGAATTGAAGGAAGTAATCTTTACTGGCTGTTTATAGGGCTCTGTAAACAGACTCAACTTGCGGCTACCAATTAGGGCTTTCCCAGATGACCATTAATTGTTTCAGCACTTTCGAAATTTTAATTGTTCGCTGCACCTCCGAAAAGAGACACTAGAGCCTAAGTCAAAAGGAAAATGGCTTGAATTGCTATTTTTAATTTTTCCTCCATAGTCGCTGAGCCATTACTGAAGTCATGGCATCTTAATGTTATTGGCTTCATTTAAGCGTCGTTTTTTTGAAAGCGTTGCAGTACTCAATCTGATTTTTTTACTAGTTTGAGCCTTATTCCTTTGCTGTAACCTGTGCACTATAATCACCGCAAATTATCCTAGAGCCTAAAAAACATTAGCCGATACTCATAAAATATAGTGTGTGTCGAATAATTCAAATTTTATTGTCGCGTGCATTTATCAGCTGTTACCTTCGATTATAAGACACGGATGAGGAAAGAGGCATATGCAACAAGTGAAATTTGCTCACAAAATCTACATGAACTAGTGAGACCATAGTTCGGCACAGTGCGTCTAGTGAAAAAAACAGCTTAATAAACCACCTAAAATGGAAACGCGCATGCTGATGTTTAAAATAAATGAAGGACTTGGAGGACTTTTGACTTAATGAGGTTTCCAACTACTTGTCTGTGCATGGAGAAGCCAAAACTCGCGCTACTCCCTGGTAGCCTACGCACCGAAGGTGAAACCTAACCTCACCTAATTAAGCCCTGTGTTATGGTCCATTTTGGCACAGTCCTTTGGGATATACATAGCGTTTTACGCTGGTATGTCAATATTGCTCTTTATGTGAAATCGGCCATATCTTAGACTTTTCGTTCTGACCTATGTCCTGGCTGTTTTTAAATTGGTTGTGTAAATAAGGTAAAACTTTTCTATAATTTCTTCTTGCCGTCCGTTATATAGCGGAAAATGACAGATTTTAAGGCATCGAGGCGTTTTCTGTTACCATAAACTTCTGCTATTAGCAAAGAGCCTAGTAAAGACTGCCTAAACATTTGCTTCAAACCTCTGGTTCAGTTTTGGTCTAAAAATAACTGCCAATTGATATTTTATGCGTTCAGCCTAACAGAAGAGAGAAAATCTATTAAATTCCAGGCCATCGTGTCGTAGGATGGACAACTGACTGCGGACCAGCAAGCTCGAACATATCTAATGGTTTACCAATTACGGTATTGCAAATGAACCTGCAAGGTCTACCGTACGCTCCTACCAAAATTTCTGTGCTGACCATTGATTGTTTCAGCATTTTTGGAATTTGAATTGTTCGTCGCACATCCTCTTAAGTCTCACGAGGGCCTGAAGCAGCAGCGTTTAAGATTTATTGAATAAAGATACCTAGCAGAAACCTCATATAGTTAAACTTCCAGCTATCTATCGTACATGCTTGATGGTAATAAGGGTTTTGGAGGTGGGGAGCTTAGATGTGCAATGAAGGAATTTAGTATGAGTAAGTTGGAAAAAGAAAAGTGTAGTTAAATTCGTCTCCCTCGGCCACAAGTGGACTGAAGGCGTGTACGGCGCTTCTTGCCGCGGATAGTACTCGTCCAACTTCAGACAGGTAAGTTGGACTCCAAGCAAGTTGAGGTAGTCGACCTTTTAACCACTATTTCTATTTATTCAGTAAATCCAAGAAACGTGCATTTTAATAATCAGGTTTTCCGCAACAAGTTCCACGATAATAAATATAAGGAAAATCTAAAGATATGTCAACAAGATTTTTAATTCAACAAAATAAGGATACATATAGCAGTCATTAAAGTATATTGCATCACCTATCCTAATTTTCCACCCATAAGACCCCTGTAAGCACCTTGTCAGTAGCATAAATGTTGAGACTAGGGGTACGTGCGGTGCACTACTTAGCCTAGTGCTGGTACCATCTTTTTATAAAGGATGTTATGCCTTCAAATAAAGCTTTATCTATATACTTCTCAACAACGAAAACTGAGGCATGTTCTGTGAAAATAATGCGTCAACAAATAGTCCTAAGCATGCTCCCGTTTTAAAACGAAGTGATGTCTAAACATAAAACCCTCGGGAGTCTAGTTCGCAAGAAAATGTTTACATTCATTATGTTAAACCTGTTCTTTAAAGCTGTGACTTTCGGTTTCATATATGCCTAGAATTGTTTGACAGCTATACACCGAGTTTTTGCAGTCCGGAATTCACCAAAACATCACAAAATATCGCAATGGGGTTTACGTGAAACACCCGCGAATGCAGAAATGCTGCGTGCGAAAGGTTTGTGAATTCGGGCAAGTATGACGAATGTAAGAATGGCTAGAATGTGGCAAGCGTTGTCCGCGGCTACACAACTGAATGCCAACAAGGCCCTCAATATAAAGCAGGCGTTAGTTAGCGTTCCCAATGCTCTACCGGAATAACCCCTACCATGTTCAGTCCTGTTTTATTACCATGATTATTCAAGGCCAAGTGGCCGGAAAACAAATATTGCGTCCCTTATAGGATGCTGTAGAAACTGCTGCGCAAATAGAGGGAAATTAGTGGCGCTCTCCAGCTATTAGTAGAAACAAAAGTCCTGCCTGCCTAAAACTACGTAGAACATGTGAAATTATTCCTGGGGCTTC
The DNA here is from genome assembly GCA_036362985.1 of Ligula intestinalis. Lineage (NCBI taxonomy): Eukaryota > Metazoa > Platyhelminthes > Cestoda > Diphyllobothriidea > Diphyllobothriidae > Ligula > Ligula intestinalis. Next base: position 22,895,528 of record JAYGXS010000009.1, on the reverse strand, counting down.
ATCACGCTTAACGTCAAAAAGGTGATATTAGTAGAGATGTCAGCTTTCCAAGACGTGAGAATGAACGACTACTGTAGTGTGCAGAATATGAAGTCCAATTTGCGGGTTATATGTGTTTAACTTGTGATAGATCTAGCCCCGAAATCACCATCGGAAATAAGAACAGATAAACTGGAAGTGAAGTTCCTGTTTTATAAATTACACGGAAACCCTATGGGCCCCAATGGTGGACTGAGCACCCTAGCAGTGACGTCATATTGGGGCTCGAGATCGATGAAATCCGTCCGTCTCGTCTTTTAGCTGGTACCTGGGCTATCAGTGGAGTTAGTAGTTACATACATGAATGCATCTAACTACCTGTTGCCAGTTTTTGAACAATAAACAATAGTTAGGGAGGGATTGCCACATCTGCTCAATTCAGTTGACCCAATTGCGAAAAAAAGCGGCCTCAGTGGGAGTCAAAGCCACACAGCAGGGAAGGGTTTTACGCAGCAAACGTTTTACAATTGAGCTACGAGGCTGATACTGAGCCGTGAATTTATTCACACTTGGCTTGATATTAGCCATCCAACACACCGCTCGTATGGAATCCACCATTACAGAACAGTAAGCTGACTGCCCAGAGAGAATTCCCTAAACACTCATCTAGAATCCAACAAGCAGTAAAACGGCAGTCGCCAGTGAGTTTCACTTCAAATAAAGATACCAAGTTTAGGACCGAGCTTAAAAAGGTAAGTTACAACGTGTTTAATCTAAGATTATGCATCAAACAAGACAGAACGGTTTGCTTAACTGATCACCTATCCCGCGCCCATTTGAAAATCATGCAGTTGAAGAGACAAAACCCAGAAATGGCTTTTACTTGCATTCTTAGGCGTGAATGTATGATATTTTAACCGCTCCTCGTTTGCAATTTTGTTTTGAATGAGATTTAAAGCTAGTTTCTATCGTTGGGTACGGATATGTGACCCACTTGCACCCTTAAATCCACGGTGCAGGACCGCGCATAGTACGGGAATAGTTGCCATATGCAGCCACCTTGAACACAGGAAATATGATGTTCTTAAGGAAGTAAAATAGAAAAAATGGGCAAATTCCTAGTGTTAATTATTAAAAAAAGACAGTTTGTAACAGTTGAGCTTACTGTTCCCTTGGGTATGGTGCAAGGTTACGTTTGATACGGGAGTGTTAGGAATTGGGACTTTTAAGAGAAGAGAAAGGTTTTGTTTGTAAATATTTCAGAAAGAAGTGAAGTATAGTTGTTACACAACATACTCGCTTGAATCCATTGAACTGTAGCAATTAGAAACACATGCTTATGCCTAATCCATCCAAAACCGAGTCAAGAATACTTGGACAGAAGTGGGTGAAAAGAGAGTGCGTTAGATGTCCTGCAAGCATATAAGCACTTTAACTTATCGACACGTAAGTTACCGTCCGTACGGTGGACATAATCCGCAACAATTGGCGAACTGTCATGTGTGCCCAACCGTTCTTTAACGGCAGATCAAATGTTCACCTAAGGGGCTCTTTGTTATGAAATGCATTATTTTCCGTTTCCTTTTGTGAGTTCTCAGAGCTGTGAAAATTTCATAGTTTGCACTTCGTTGCGAACATGTTTTTTAGATAGTATTTCGAATAGTCCTCTTTGACTACTGGTATATTCACTGAGCGATAATTATGCCAAAGTGGAGCATGGTTTCAAAACTTTTTCCTTTGAGATTCCGCTGTGCAAGAAGGCTGAACTTGCACTGAGAACTGTTTACCAGAACCAATCACGCATAAGAGGGACATGCTATTTTCTGGCAAAATTTCAAAACAGGGAACTGCTCGTTTTCATAGAGCTGTTTCTGAACCTTATTTGCGGAACTCACGCTTACCCCAACCAAACTCGTGTTCATACATGCAGAAACACTCTGCAGCTGAGAGTGTGTATTTATGCTTTTCTCTGTGCCTCTTCGAAAGAAATGTTTTCAGCACAGTTTTAGTGACGAGAGACAGTGTGCCTGGCAAAAAAACATCGGGTTTTTTTAGCCCAAACTTGAGAGTTACTTCGGTAGAGCGAAAACGAACGGCCAGAGTAAAAACTGGTCGTATTAAGTGTTTCATTTTAGGCTTAAATGTCGCAAAATACGTTAAGTTACTTGGTTAAACTTTTTCGTACTTTTGAGGGGAGGTATAGCCATGAAGTGATAACCATATGTAGTACGCCTCTCTTTAGCCTGTGATGGCTTGATGCTGTGAACGCAATCGACCAATATGTGTGAAGAGATGAGCAAGACAAGGATGTTGTATATGCGAGAATAACAGTTTACGTGGACGGCAAAGTTTAGCATAATTACCTCATCAAAAGCACTGTTTGTCTAAAAGACCTACCAATACCACCTCAATTTTCATTATGGAGGTTTAAGTCTACGCTTATATGCAGCCATGAGAGAAGGTCAACCACCCGATAGTTTCAATGATCTGTCGAATTCGCAGCCTATTTTCAATGTTTACATCTAACGTCGCGCAGAAATGCCTTAAGCAAAACACTTTCCGCTATACGGTAGCGTCCAACAACAAATATAATCTGCCTTATATTTCTAGTGACTGTTGAAAATATTAATAATGCCTATGCAACTGAAAATAACCAATTGAATAGGAAAGCCGTTTTTGACTTTGTTGTTGTGAATATAAATTCTCCATGGCCTTACTCAACTTATGCCAACACTGATTTTATTGACACGCTATTAACGCGGATGGAAAAATTAGGTCTACTTGTATGCAAATTAGTTTAATGATTATTTCAGGAGATTTAAAAAACAGGTAGGTACTAAAAAAGAACGCTAACACTCGATAGAAAAAACCATTCGATAACTTATTTGATCTATATTAAGCCTTTTAAACAGTCCCTTACTGAATGTCTGTCTATAAGTATTCATTTTTCTGGAGCCTCTGAAAAATAGCAGGTTGCCTCATCTGAAGCTTATAGGCTTGTAGGCTTAAGCCTATAACATAGCAAATAGTTCTCGGTTTCCCTACGCTTACTGTTATCATACATGCAAGATGAACGACGCTATTTAAACAAACATAGAACAGGCTTATCAGTAGGTTGCACTTACTCTGGTGAGTCGAATGAAGAAACAGAGGAACCACCGGGCGAATGACGCGAAGAAAAAGTCACAGTTTTCTCGTTGGTTCGGTAACGAAACATGCTACTACTTCAGCGTTATTTTATTTCCCGCTTGGCTATATTTTCCGCCTCCTAAACTTTCACGTGGGATGTGGGATAGCTTGATGAGGATGCTCCGTCAGTGGCGTCCGCTACCACCGCAATCACTTGTTTAGTGTTTTTCTCGCTTTATTTCGGCGAATATTACGAGGCTTCTTTGCGTCTCACAGCCTGAGCTTAGATGACACTCTTTCAAAGCTGAGCTGATCCCTTTTAAGTGTGCCATTGGGACGCAGCCAATCAGGTGAGGTTATCTGGATTTGAAAGTTGCGCGCCGCCATGTGTGTGTGTGTGTTTATGCGCACGATGCATCATGTCGCGGGAAGCGTGCTGGCGTGCCGGCATTGTTAGCGTCACAGCCCTCGCAAGACACACCCTCGACGTGACACCCAAAACGACCGCTTGAAAGTCTGTAGTTCATGCCGTAGACAGCTTACGTTGAGTCGACTTAATGGCCAGATGACGAAAAACAACGATTTCACACAAAACACCGAAAAATATCCGTCAAACTTGCGTTCTGACTATAACCCTAGTTCCGCAAATTTTGGCCGCAGTGCTAATTATAACATTCATTATGGCAGATATACATCACTGGAAGAACGTAAAGCGATCTTTACCAATGTTCTCCCCAGAGATCGCCTTACTTTATTCCATCTGCACACCTGGGTTCATTTTTTTCGCCTACATCCATATACAAATGCTGACCCCAGATGTATATTCATATAGTATCTGGTGGTACACCGATATGTATGTATATATATATATATACATATATTTACCAAAGCAGAGCGCACATATAGTCAAAAGACGAGAACAAAAGAGACTCCTTTCAGTGAAATATTCACCTTGTCCAACTAATAAACAACAACTTGTTGTTTGCAGTACGTTCTGTATCTCTGTGCATATCTCATAAAACTTTTCCTTTTTCTCAAGTTATAAATTGGCAGGCATTGGTTTAGCCTCGATAAATTCCCTTCAGGCATGTACATTTGTATGTTGATGAAATATATAAATTATGTTGCTGGGTGAAAAGATGTAGTGCTGTTGTTGTTGTTGTTGTCAGGGGCGGTGGGGAGGGTGGGGGGAATAAAGGTCAAAACGGGTGATAGTGTGCGCACAGTTAAATTGCTGACTTGTCCGTTTTCGGGATACACGTTTTTAAGGCTTGTGGTGAGCCGTGTGTGGTTTTTCTTAGTCACTCTTGCCCCTGCTCGTTGCGGCGCTGTTACAAAGTTCTTTTGAGCACATAGTCCTGGTCTGCGCAGCCTGATGGCAACTATTTCTGCTGGAGGGCACCTTCTAGATCACTAGCAAAGTCTCTCTGGCATTCACGGGATGTTTTGGGTCTACCATGTGCGCTAAAATAGAACTTTTAGTGCTATTTACATGGCCATTCTGTTACCAAACAGGACTTTTTTGGACAGGCGCTGCCTCGTGCGACCAATATATTCTGCCCCACACGAACAGGGGAATGAGTGGATGCACATAGAGTTGGTCTTGGATTGCAGGTTATCCTTTATCTCTCCGAAGGCAAACGTATGCTCGGCAGTTCATATTTACAATGGGAATTTTGCACATTTAAAACAATCGTCGTTTTTAGTTGCGAACAGAGAATACTGAGAGTAGAAGGACTATCTAAAGGTGCAGACACGTTTTCCACCAATTTTCGGTCACCACATGACAGAACTCTGAGAGGTGTGAGGCATCGGTGGGTCTCCCAGCATTCCCCATGTGTTTTCTGGCCAATAACCCAGTTCTAAAAAAACTGAGGCAGATTTTTAAGAACCAGCAACTTAACACTTTATTGATGAGCCAATTTTCCGAAATGAGATGGAAAATCAAGAAATGGCATGAATTTAATTTTGGCAATTAACTTATCTGGAATTTGAAAGTCGGGCTGACTGTTGAGCAATTGAAAAAATAGGCCCCAGGATTGCCAGAGATCTTAAAGATAGAGTTCTGAATAGTTATCTGACAAACGAAAAGGTAAGAAGAACTGAGAAACCGAAAAACGCACTACATACTCGCGATGACAAAACTACACTGACAGATCGTCTTCACTACTAATGCAAAAATTGGTTAGATGCCAATTCGAAAAATTCGATCCGGATCAGATTGACTGACTCGGCACACAAAATAAGTGAAAAGTAGACGCAATTGCCGGGACAAGAACTTTATTCGCTCAACTCTTTGGATTCCTGCATCATCACAGACTTTAACTACAGCTCCAATGATCGCCTCGTCTTCTCGCGTCCATTCTAGGAAACACATTTTTGCCTTCCGATTTAACCGGCAATGGGAAAAATTTTTCCGTTAACTCTACTTTTGCAGCGATTGAGTTTGTGGCTAAACTGGGACATGCGCCTCAATCCGCATACACGAGCATCAACTAGCGGCCAAAAGATGAGACCACTTATCCCACGTGGCCATGCACACACTAGAAACCGGTCACAAATTCGCATGCATGGTTGGCACTTGCCCAATCAGAAGAGGCCATGAATTAATGGAAGCAATGTACCCAGATGAGGCATGCATGAACAGGCATTTCAATTTCGACGCGAAGTAGGATTACATCAAGGTCAAATTTGGAAGCGCACAGCCAATCCTAGTAGGATGACGATACGTATGTAACACCTATTGGCGTATTCTGCAGCTAATTGTGGTATAATTTGTTAGACATGGTTGATTAATTTAATTGTTTTTGCATATATTTCATAGTCTGACGACGAGCTGGGCAATCAGCCTCGAATATTTAAGCATTAAAGATTCAAGTTTTTTGAAGAATCTTTTCCCTTCTCAATTAAATATTTTGCGATGCCCGTTCTTCAAAAGATTTAGTTTCTGCACAGCTGTCTTGACAATAACGTGTCGCCAATATGCATTTCATACAAACCCTCGGTAAACGCAGAGTTGTCGAGATTCACGGCAGAATAATGATTAATGCGCTTCTGGAAGATTGTCACGCGAGGATGCGCGAAGAACTTCGTAGCGTGACAGAGAATACGAAGGGTTTTTTACACACAAGAAATTATAGGGACTTTTCTTTCAAATCACACACCGCAAGTCCTAACCTGTAGATTTATAGATGCCTGCATTCTCCCTCTCATTCCTCACAGCTCTTCAGAAATTTTTCGGCTAAACTTAAAAGACATGGTCATTGTTAACGTATACTCCGAATGCTCTTTTCATCTCCTGGTGTCGCCTTTATTTTCAAGGCGATATTATAATACAACGACACTTTAAAAGGGTCATACAATTTGCTGATCACATCCATAAAGAGGTCGTTTACCTTTTTTACTCTGCTCTAATGGCTGTTAAGTCATGCCGTAGTTTGCGCCAAAACACCCGTGAAACGTCTTACCATACGTCGGCATAGTGGCACTCTAAATTCCCATTCCTGGCATGCTATCTTCACAACAAATGTAGATATCGTGTAAACCTTTGAACGTTGCGTATCTAGGTCCTCTTAGCCTACCTTATCACCTGTTCACCATGAAAGGAGACACTGTTTTGCTGATAATTTTGGATATTCACTTCCGTAGTTTCCACCACATTAAGAACAAGCAAAAATAAGGGTCCGTTAAATCACTGAAAAAATGGTAATTATTCATCTGACGCTGATGTAAAATACTCACCAGCATTGGTAAGGTTAAGACCCTCAGATAATGGAAAGGCACTAGCTACTTGAACTGCGACGCCTAACAGGGAACCGTGAGCTTCATTACACTTGGATGAAGTTACATGCACAGCCTACTGCAATGTACGAAATCCATCAATTCTGACACGGCTAAACTAACTATTCAAGCAGGATTTCCTCATGAGTAAAACAGGAACCAATCAGATGCCTAACAGGTGGGTTTGGAATCCCACCTTGGCCCCTGGGTTTTTTCCCGGCTGGATCAAATTAATTATTTAACTACACCAAAGCCCTATTAATGAATTGTGTCTGCTGGATATTTGGTGGATTCAAGATGAACTGCTTACAGAACAATGCTCAATACATTCAAATTGGTGGATTTCTTGAGTTTTTTTGGCTAGCCAAATGTCTTGACCCAACTCGGATTAAACTCGTTGCTGTACAGTGGACTAGTGTCTTGGCTGTTTAAGAGCTTTCTAGTTATTTTTGTGAATTCTTATCCCATTGAGCTCATCTTAAAACATGTCAAAAAAGATGAAGTCAAAGTAAGTTTCTCATACAGTTGAGTCTTGCATCACAAACTGTAATAAAAGAACACAGAACTAGTTGCAGTCTTTTATAATTTAACTTCAATTTGTATTCCACCATGTTAAGGTAATCATATATTGAAGCAACTGCCTCATAGAAAGTATGTTCTACTGCAGAATAAAGTTCACTGAAGTTGTACAGTACTGGGTCGGCAGGACAATTTACCGGCACAATATGTGCAGCCTGTCCTACCGGTGTAGGTTATTTATAATTTAAAAAAATATTTTTGTGGCCTGTTCATTCATAAATTTGTCTCATATCGATCATGCTTACCAATAACCATAGAATTTCTTATTGTAGATTGAAATTGAAATGTTTTCTGTAGGAAATTTTTTTAACTTTTCTGTAGCTTCGATGTGTCTATGAAGAACAGGTCTGGTACTTTAACAAAAAAATTGTCTTTAACTAACAAAGTAAATTATCGCATTCTTAGGCAGATTCAGGGACATTTTACAGCATCCTGGGAAAATTTTGTAAAAGCTTTCCTGGAAATTGGTTCCATGTGTGCTAACCTATTTTAAAGTTTATATAAAACGAAAGACCACACGAGCTAAAATCATCTTAGTGTGTCGACTGCTCACCAAAAGGACAAGATGAAACACATTTTGCCTTTCCAGCTTCTCACTAACTAAATATTGGTCGTCGAGATATCGCAAGATAACTTATGTTCTAAAGCACCTCAATTTCAAATTTAAACACAAAATTTACCAGTATTTGAGTTTTTATAACTGCTGTTGACCTTGATTCCTCAAAGGATTAATTAAGTTTAAATAAGTTATAAGTTTGAATTTTGAGTTACAAGGGACCTCTAATCTTCCACAACCTGTAGTTAAAATTTCACTTCCTGTCAAACTTCGACGAACACCTGTTCTCAATGCACCGATTAAGATGCCTAAATTATTCATGTATCTGTACAGCGCGAATTTGAAAACTGTTGGTTTTTAGCGTGGACCCACATTCATGAAAGTTCTTCTTGAATCCCAGTCACTGAATTTCCAATAAGATGTTATTCTAAACTCTATTAAATCGGAATTTATTTGACCTTCTTCGCTAAAATTGGAGCAACCTACTTTGCAGGTTGTGTAAGTCATGGCAGACAAAATCTCTAATAAAATTATAGACAAATATTAACTCTTACATAAAATTTACTTCAATTTTCAACAATATAGCAGAAAAAGGCATCTAAATGAGGTCGCAAAAGTAAAATATTTGCATGATCTCTTAGGTCAATTTATTCCAAAGTTTTTGGGACATTTTCCTCAAAGACGCTGCAGTTCGTTCATTATGGAGTTTCCTATGACAAACCGGACGATTTTATCTTTAAAATACCCTTTAAATCTATTTGAATTCACAGAGAAACGCCAATGCATCTTATTATGGTATGGTTTTGCGTCGTCGTCTCGCCACTTTGTAGTGATCCATAGGGAGGAGCATGACTGTCTGGCTCAAATTGAACCGTTAGGTTGCCCATATTAGAAATATAAATAAATATATGAATGCATTGAAAGTCATAATCTGTAACAACCATCAGAATAAAGACAGAATTGTCTGATACATGTCAAAAGTGCAATCACAAATCGGATAGGATAGCATGTTCGTTATCTTTGGACTTTCGGATTAATTAAATTGATCAGCAACCTTAGCGTAGCGGCAGGTCAATTGACCTGCAACTCAATCCTAAAGCGTTAAACTGACAATATTTCTATTCACAAGGAACGTTAGCTCTTGATTTAGATCGAGCAAAAAGCTCGTAAGGGTAACGCAAACTGATACCAACTACTAAATAATAAACGCCGCCGTGGACTCTCCTGTCCTTATCAGTGCTAACTTTTTATACTGTTGCAGAGACACGAGCGGCAGAGCATCCAGGACCTATGGCTAGAAACACACGCGAGTTGAATTGTGCCCGCAGACTGGCCGCACACACCATCGCCTCGAACACACGTGACGATCGCTAACATGTGCAGTACAAATAGTATAGAAATCTCTCCCAGGAGTGCCACGTGGGAACGTACGAATCAGTGTGCAGTCCAGAACCCCGGTCGCACACTATAGGCCAAAACTGTTGTAGAAGGACCAAAGCGTTATAAATAGACTGTAGTGGACAAACTAAAGGATCGTTGTCTCTGTGTTGTCCTGAATATAGCGCTTGCCACCATAACTGGCTGTTGCCTTCTTTTTCTGCCTATTCTTCGGGTCATGACAGATGCTGATCAACGATGATCAAAAGGGTTTATCTTAAAAAACCACAACTGAAAACCCGAATACCTGTATAAAGCCGTGAAGGCAGCTGCAAAATTATAGGTTCATTCTTCTTTTTAAGAAAACGCTCTTTCTATACTATTATTTTATACGGAAGTTCAGTGCAAAAAAGTCAGCACTTAAAATCTATCCCATGGTATAAACGTAGATTATCTTGCCTTTTATTGAATATAAAATCCTCTTTTATTATGAAACCTGTCGTCTTATTTATTGGGGGTATCAAAAAACGATTATATAAGGACAGTACTGAAGAACATATATAAACAGAATGCATATGAACCGCACACGGTTGAAGAATTTAGTTACAAAACTAACAATTTCCTAACAGTTAGCTTTTTGTTCTAACAACGTAATAAATCAAGAAGTTTTCTCGATAAATGAAAAATACACATAGAACGTAACATATTATCAAATGTTATAAAGCGTGTTGCATCTAGTATGGCTTGAATTAGAGTCTTCTTAGACCATTGGATGATACCTTCTAACGGAGTCATTTGAATTAACTTAGACCAGATAATATCAGGAACGCTTGTGGCAGTACGCTGTTAGTTGATTTTAAACTTTCTATATACTGCACGTGTGTTCACTTGGAAGTAGAATAAACACCTGAAACTAAATCACGGTAACATGCAGAGGCTTGGCAGTTCCGTAATCAAATGCTTCCGCCATGACTTCTTTCCAAATATATTATTATTACCGCACCCACGTTACGTATTTAATAATATTCTGGAGCTTAATTGTGAACGGTGCATTAATGGAGACTAAGGAACTTTGATAAGAAAATTTTTCGATTGGTTATTGAATGTCCACCATGTTGGGTTGTGCATGAGTGGTGGGTTATGGCGATTCTAACTTAATTTTTCAGTCTCCCTTGTCTTTGTTCGCAATATCCATTTGTGTGTTTATGATTGGGTGTCCTAAAAGTAGACATAGAATGCTTGGATATAGCAACGTTTGTGGCAATACCAAACTTTTGGTTATATAGTCATTATCGCGAAGAGAATGAGAATGATGTACACACAAACCTTTTTTGCAAAAAATGCAATTTTTTGCAATAAAATGCATTCACAATGCAAATACATACTCTACGTATAAGCTTGTATTTACGCATATTCTTCTTTAAAACAGAAGTTAAATTAAAACTTACACATTAAAATACGCTTTACAAAATCAAAAGCATGACTTTTAAATATTAAAAAGTGTGCATTGTCAGCGCATACAATCTGTGTTCGTAAATGTTTTACCCTCTCCGGTTTAACGTTGTAACTTATATTCCGATGAAGTCTTTACCAAAAACCTTAACAATAATGTCTGTCGAAAATTTGTCGTCTTGCGCTGTGGATTTAATGGGTAAATGCAGGAACATCGCAGATATAACACGAGGAGGCGGTCAGATATTTCTTTGTCGACGTGCATCTTAAGTTTATGAAAATATGATATCCCTGTGGTTTCGTTATTATTACTGCAGAACATGCTTTAAACAGGCCATTATCGTTCATCGTGTTCATATACAATCTATTTGTTTTAAGGTTGTTAACAGCTGAGTTTTAATTCATTATTTATTCATTCATTTATTCATATTTCATACGTGGCGAAAGGCAGCACTTCGGTTTTAAAAATGTTTCTTAGTTGCCAAATAATTTTGAAACCTACTGGCCGCTAAATTTGACTCAAGTTGTTCAAATTACGTATTGCATACATTCTTTATTAGGATAAGCAGAACCCCTGTACTTATCATATAATTCTATTTTGAATGTGGATAAATTTTTATTTATTTGTAAGGAGCAATAACAGTTGGAGAGATACCTTAAACTCTCACCATTAGAAATGTCTTCTAAATCGAAAGGTACCACTGCTTTAAGCGTAAAATTAACAGGAAGTTTAAGTAACTACCAAATAAGGGCAAAGGTGCCTTATGTAGCCTCACTCATATACCCATAGTCCCAGCATTTGCCCTGCAATAACGGTGGTTATAGAGTTTTGGGAGGTGGGAAAATAGGATAGACAAAGAAGGAAATTTTAAAAAGTAAGTGTAAAGTGAAAAAATGCAGTCGAAGTTGCTTCTCGCGAATGCTGCGAGCAGGTTGTTGTGCGCGTAAATTGAAGGTGTGCGTGGTGCTTCGCGCCGCGGACTATACTTATCTAACTCCAAAACGGTAGGTTGGACCACAGGTAAGTTAAAATAGATGACCTTTTAACCACCATTTTAATTTTTCGGGAAAATCAAGAAACTTGCATTTTGATAATCGGGTTTTTCTGCAATAACATAAATGACAGTTCAGATTAAGTAAATGTCCAGATATAAATCAACAACACTTCTGAATACAGTAAAATTAATATGCATTACACATGTATTAAAGTATATTCCATCGCATGTCCTAATTTCCCACCCATAGTACCCGATAAACACCGTTTTCGTAGGATAACGTGCAGGTTGTAGGCATTTATATGTGGGGCTTCATAAGCAACTGTTGCCCAATAAGATTGGAGCGATACCCGAAACTCTCACAATTATAAATATTTTTCTCACATCAAAAGGCAACACTGCTTTAAGCATAAAATTTGAAAGAAGCGTAAATTGCTACCAAGTTGGTACAAAAAAGAACATGTGGGCATTTTTTCTGCAACATATGTAAATTTATTAGGGCAATTCAAGTTGATGAGAAAAAGGCAAGTTTCTAAGTAGTTAGGTTTTTATAAAATATTCTTCCTACTGGTGGTTAAAAGGAAGCTCGTTCAAAAGCCGGTATCCTGGGGTAACTAACATATTAAGAGCTTAAATCGCATGCTAATCAATATAAAAACTATACTTTAACAAAACCTTCAAATCGAAAGCACACTGCAGAATTTCGAGTGACATTTCTTGATATAGACAATTTACTCAGTAACTAATTTAACAGCTGACAGCGTCTTCCGTTTGCCACCGTTGTGATCGCCATGCCAATGTTAAGCAACAACAGCAATCTATACCTGCTGGCTGTATAAACATGTTTGCATAAGAGTAACACCAGATAAAATATGCTTTGCGATGGTGTTACCATAAATAGCAGGTAAGGTTGCTTGTAGTCAGACACGTTTTTGACGTAAAAAACACCCCTACGCATGTTAGCATCCCCTGAGATTAGTGCAGCCAAGGACACCTTATTATCGCTTCTGTAGAACAAACAGACCGAAGCACCCCTCTACACATGCCTCGTCTGCCCAGAACATTGTGATACTAGATGGTTCTTATTGACTATATGTGCATTCATCACAATAAGCATATCTTCGGCACCTGAAGACTACGCTACTACGGATTCCTCCGATCGTCAGTGCCTGTAAAGCTCTTTTCATCACCACACCACCAGCTTACTAGCATATTCGTGGTTGTGAATCCGTTCGGACACCCCACATTACAGCCGTTGCATCTGCTTCCTCCATTAATACTGCTCAATCCCATTTTTTTATCACATTAGTTTATTCAGCAGTATGCCAAATACGCCAACACCCATCACCACACCTTGCCCACAAAAGGAGTCAGTCTACGTCGGGCACCAACCCCCCGATGAGCGTACCTCTTTCCAAACAATATCAGTCCTGTACGCGTCGAGTTTTTTACGATTGTATATGCAAACGATTGCTTTCTTTTAGCACTGTCAACTGACGCATTAGCAGACACAGTGTGTGTTGTGCGTGAAGTGACTAATGAGTGACACAGGGGGTCAGGGGAGCGCCAGTTTCCTCGAGTCCTCTGGTTCTGTGAATCATAGTGTGTGTGTGTGTGTGTGTGTGTGTGTGTGTGTGTGTGTGTGTGTG
>JAYGXS010000009.1:22823977-22880351 GCA_036362985.1 Ligula intestinalis | reverse complement strand
TCGCACACAGGCCGGAGGTAAGCATAAGGCATCAGATAATGAAACCGAAAGACCCGCTGTCGGAGCCAGCAGCATATGAAGTCATCTAGATAACTTGGTGCAATTGCTGACAAATCAATCATGTCGGAGAAACTGGCAGACTTCTCAAAACGCGATTTGCTGAACACGCGGCAGCAGTGCGGCGAGACGGTGCCAATTCTCAAGGTGATAATCAGGTGAGCCGGCTTGGCCAATCCTCATTCAGTGCTGAATCTCAACTAGGCCGAAGCAAGTCACCATTTGGGGAACGCACAGACTGCCACATCAACTTACGCCAACACCGGAGAGCCAGATGGACGGACAACTATCACACCAAAGTCCACCAAACTTGATAAAAATTCAGCAAGTCATAGTCCACATGCCAGTCAACAAGCTATCAACGCCCAAGAGGGCAATTATCTTAAATCACACTTGCACGTATGCAGTAAAGACTCTGACCCATAAATACAACATTTTTCTCTGCCTATTTTACCCGTTTCTGCTTCTGCTCTTATCTCCTTATTATAAGTAATTTTACAACGCCGACAGATAAATTGATGCTAATACACCAAAGCCTACATTCAGGCGCCATCTCAAGATTTTCAGAATTGGAATAAAAAAAGATTATGAATTACTGCTGTTGTTGCAAAAGACGAACGTTACCATAGAAATCAGCTCCAGCTTTAATTTTTAAACGGTGGTTGATGCCTGCTGACTTATTTAATAAACCCACTTGTTTGCAGTAGAAAGTGAATTTATGAAGAGGCATTTAGTTTTTCCAATTACCATACTGAACTGCAAACTTCTTTCGCAGAGGAAAAAGTGGTAAAAATGCAAACACTGGGATAACCATGTTTTAGGACCAGGCCTAACGATCATTTCACTATACTGTCCTAAGTACTCGTCCTACTGTGCACTATCGATCGGTATAAGCCGCGCGAGAGATGAGATCAAGCAAGTCGTCGAAAAATGAGCCCAAAAGCCACGTAACATATTATACTGCTCTTGAGGACACAATGTGATTTGTCCAATCTTGTATGCCTTGTTTGCTATAAGTAACTCTGTACTCGGTATGAAAAAGACTCCTACTTTTGCGCTTTTTCTTGTTGTATTCTTCCTTGGGCAGCCACATAAGGCGTATTTGGACGACAATTTCGCAGCTTTACTTACATGAACAACACCATGCACGTGGTAAATTCCATGTGGCATGCATTTAGTTAGTATTATCTTAATAACGTTCCTCAGACAAAGCTAAATAATATGAGTTTAGAGTGACAGCGATTTGGCTGCTATCATTTAATTTTCTTAGACGATTCGGCTCGATGTCTCGCTCAGCTTATTCTCCGTGACTTTCCTTACGGTTAAGAATACCATAATATGCGTGTAGTAGTTTAAACACGTCTAAAGGGATGAAAAAGTTGTTTTAAAGCTGAACTCATTTATAATTTAAATTTTGAAGCATTTTTTTCAGAAACAAATTTGAAGAAGGCCAAGACACTAGATTAGCAGGATTTAATGATATCATTAAATTCTGCTAATCTAGAAATCTTCGTCCTCTTCTAATTAAAATTTGTTAGATTTAAATTTGACTCGACGCACGACTTGCCTCGGTGACCTTTTTAATAGGACTTTTGCAGTTGTTAACAATTAATTTGAGCCAGGGGTGAAAACCTCGGTGACCACGATGGGATTCGAAACCACAACAGCAAAGGAAAGGTTTTAGTTCAGCCAACACTCTTGCCAACAAACCTACGTGGCCTGAACCGGAGGCCGCGAGTTAAAGCCAAGTTGCGCCAAGTTATCCAATTTAGCTTACTGCAGTATATAAAATTCCAGAACCTGACTACCCAGACATGATTTACTAAACCATCAATCTTGAATCCAACAGATTACTGCCAGGCATAATTGTGTTATGCAAAATTTCACAGATCGCATAAAACGCAGATGTGGTCAAACTCACGGTTTCTTGTTGGACCTTATAGTTCAAGTGTCTAGAGAGTTGGCTAAACTTAGGCATTTCCGTGGTTGTCCTGCATTTCAATTTCACCGAGGCTGCTGATTTTTTTACAAATAGGTTGGATTGTTTTACCGTCATCTTTGAAGCTAAGTTTTGATCATTCTTAAATGCGTCCATACCTCGGCTGACTTTCGCAAGGTCTCAATCCGATGATGCCCAACGGTTCGAAATAAATATGCACAATTTTAGATAAGCATCCGCGCTCACGAAGCAGGCTGAAACGAAAACCCAAACGCAGATTATTGGGCAAGACAGAGCCCTCGAGCTTTCTCAGCTACTAGACCGCATTCGTGAATTTGATTAAACGCCATGACACTCTATTTTTAAGGTATCAGTTTGGGACCGAATCCATAGGTAAGTTAAAGGTTAGGGTTTCTAATCACTTAATGTGCGGAAACCTATTGCTATATCCGATCTGCGCAGTTATTTAAGATCAATATTTATTTATATCAAAATTTCAGATTCAGGTTTGAACCTGTTATCACAATAAGAAAAAAATTGTGAAGCTGAATCATCGGAACGAGAACATTCAGAGGACGAAATAGCATACAAATGACATATTTTATGAAATGCATAATTTCTGTACATACTGCACGTGTTTGTATGTGCGGCATTGAGTTCTTGATCAACCATACGTCATTAAGCAATGGCTACGATTTCTCCACGGATGTTTGACCATTAGCATTTCAGTTACTTGTAACTTTGACTTTCCGTGATCGGTCTTGAAGCAATGATCATCTATGTGCACTAAGTGATTATAAATGCTTCCCTCCTATAGACGTATGCAATAATAGACGAAAACAGTGTTTTGTGATCGACCGCAGATCAAAAAACGAAGTCACATTCGAAAAACCGATCATATTGTTTTTATTCCGAGTTTTTTAACTAATTTAGAAATGCCAGCAACATAGACACCAGTAGTAACAAGAAAAACAAAAATAATGAGGATAAGGGACTTATGAATCTCCAATAACGCAATTCTGAGGTGACTGTGTTGGGTTCTGTATGCGGTCGTTAAATTGATGCATCCCACGCTCAGGCCTCAGCCAGCTCTGAGCTTGGCCTCTGTCCGACGCGGGCAAGTATTCGAAACCCTCCGAAATTAAACTTGCTCCCGTTTCGAAGGTAGCGCCAATCAATTGGGGGAATTCGTCACCCCGTCCAACACCTAGCTTACGTTCGAGTATGCATTAAGACCGGCCCTGGCAAGTACAAGGAGGATTTAAATGTGGGATGTGGTACACTATCCTACATCTGCTACGCGTAATAATCTTAGGGCGGTACGCAACTCCACGGCCTAGGCTCTCAGCAAGCGTTTCGGACCTTCGCCTGCAAATTTTATTCATTTTTTCCAAGGTTGATGCCGAAGAATAGGAAGCAGCGTATTTTTTTCATCAAATTTCCCCAAAATCGTACTTTATTCGCTTAACTGTTATGAAAGGGCAACTGCTACTTCCTCAGGAATTGCATAACTGCAAAGATGGTTTTGCGCAGGTTATGGTCACGCTGCACGTGTTGTTCGCGTAATTTTTAGTTCGACTATTGGTTTCGATTGTGTCTACGATATGTCCCAAACACGATGAGGGCAGTGACGGTGACTTGCGCCTAATCAGCTTTAAGTGATAGTAGACTTGCGCAGAATCCACCTCAGTGTCTCCCCCCTAGCCCACATGTGCCCCGGGATCAATGCAAGGTCAAACATTCTAGAGATAGAGAGAGCGCAGGTGGTTGGCACGGCCAAAGCCGTCCACCTCACTTCCGGCATGGGTTTCTAGAGCGCAACCCAATTAAGCCTTTTCATCTCCGGATGAAGCCCCCGCGCTAGAGGGCGTAAAAATGCCGACAATACTACCAGGTGTTACGGTTGTGAAGGACTGTGTCGAGGCCCAAGGCAGAGAGGGGCAGGTAAGTCCTGTTAGCTGTTGGTTGACCTTCATCAGCGAGCGCTAACCGAGCAGTCACGGAACTAGTTTTTTCCGTCCCACCTTGGTCGCGGGTTCAAGTCCCGGTCAATACACCTCCTGGGTCTAGGTTTGACAGACTGATGACAGCCAATCAGCCAGAAACGGTCTTTCTTCTCTTTTTTATCCTGGGTGGTAATGTTAATTTGCTTATAATACTAGCCATTATGCGGCTCGAGAATGAGGTCCCGGACTGATAGGTGGGCATCCATCCGCCAATGTTAATATGTCCGATCTAAATTGTCAAGAAAACCAACTCGTAATCCAGTCTATTGGATCTGATGACGTCCTATCAAGAGGCTTCATGTAAGAGCCCCGGGTGGTGCACGTCCTGGTTTTGAATATGTCTGGCTGATGACAGCTCACGATTCTGAAACTGCCCTTCCATCCTCCCTTTTTTCGGTCAGTGCACTCGCCCAGTAAATGACCCTCACATTCAGCCACACAGTACTTCAGTTATGACGCCAGAAGACGAACGAAGAAGCACACGAGACATCAAGCCGACCATAAAACATCTTCTATAATCTGGTCAATGAAAAACCTTCGCAGATAGTGGATAGTCCAGCTTGTAAGCGGTAGGACAATGAGGCATAGTTCACTTGTAGAGCATTCGATATGTCAGTTCTCAATGACCCAGGGATGCATGCTTGAATACCGGGCGATCCAAAGCTGCACTCAGGTATGCTTGGCGGACGATGACTGACAAGGTAGCACTGCTCATTCCCGTTTCCGTTGATGTCACCTGTGTTCCTTTCACTCCTTTCAAGGTCTCTAAGACGAGTCCAATTTCCTCAGAATCACAAATTCTCCATCAATTACATCAAACGTGGACAAAGTGGTCGACGTGGCTGTGAATTCTACTTTTACTTCTCAGAATAGTTTTGCAGCGGTTGCAATCAGAGGGCGCCTGACTTTATTGCGGCTGAAGACTTTTGTGGAAGCTTTGGCATTCAAATATTAATGTGGCTGCTTTCATGCATATCTTTATTCGCAAAATTCAGAAACGCTGAGTCTACTGACTGAATATCAGACTAAAATCAAGCTTGCCAAATGAAATGTGGACTGTATTATGCAAGCGTTCTATTGGAAGAACCGCGCAACTAGACAGAAAGAGCATATATTCGTTAAAGCAGCAGTATATATAGGGTGTAGGTAATACGTAGACATGTGCATTTAGTATACTTCGTATTCTCTATCCAGGCACCTGATCCCGTATACTTAGCTGAAGGTCACCGCCCCAGCCCCTACCCTTCAGTGTTTATTTTTCCCGAGACAGTTAAAAGTGTCGATCATAACCGATGGAAAAATGTGGCATCGATTAATTGTAGACCGTTGACGTTCGTAGCTTTCAGTGACCCAGGAATGCATGCCTGAATACCAGGCTATCCAGAGCTGGGGTCGGATATGCTATGACTATGACTATGACTAACGAGACGGAACTGGTTAGTCCCGTTTCCATTGATGTCGCTGTTGCTGCTTTTACCCGTTCCAAACTACTTCAGAGAAATCCAATTATCTCAACTTCTGAGATTCTCTACTAACACTTGTTCGTGATCGAAATGGCTAGCAATGGCCATTGCAGTCTCCATTATCCTTGCCAACAAGAATATCTGCCTTAGACTACTAGCGGCTGTACGGCTGCTGACAGTGTCCGAGAAATTAGACCCAAGCCGGAGCGGGGCAAGATAATTCGGTTAATGGTCGGTAAACGTTCAGTACTGAGTGCCAATATCTCCCAACCAAAACGGCCAACGCAATGGGCAGGATGCTCAATGATAAGAGCGTTAAAATCTGATCGAAAAGGTCCGTAGTTTGATCCTTGGTGCTGCACCACTTAGGGTTGGTTATGAGACGCGTCAAAAATTCAACTTCGTGGCTGCGACGATAATTACTTACGCCGGCAACAAGACATGCGGAGAACTGACTGAGACCTGGGCCTCGGATGAAAACGCACTCAACCGATGTATCAAGCTGGCGCTAACCTTCATCACCCAGTGCAAACATCTTCTGACGCACGGCACTGGGGGTTTATTGGTGCCTCTTCTCCCTCCTCACCTACCATGGTTAATTAGACCCTTCTCGCTTTTAAGGTTGCTTGTTTTTCGTTGACAAGATTTCCTCTGACGATGGACTCCCGCAAGAGCTCAAAAGCCCCGACTACTAAGACTATGATTCCTGTGAGTGACACGGCTTTTTATTGATCCATACACATACCTGGGATGCAAACATTAGCCTTAATTATCGGTTATGACTGGCTGATCCTTTGTCTTTGCCGGCAATACTATCTGCCTAATTCTCCATTAAGTTCTATTTGGGCTTGTACAAATTGATCAACACAGTCGCTGATTTCACAATAACCTATCAGAGTAGCTTTATGGTTGCGGTTAAAATCAGAGAGTGCCTGTCTTTAGTGCGGCTGAAGATGTTTTATGAAAGTTTCGTCGATTAAATATGACTGCTACGGCTTTAATGCCAATATCTTTACTCAAAATGCAGATACTTTGAGGCTACGGGCTCAAGATCAGACACGAATAAGGCTTACTAATTATGACAATTTAATTGTCATTCAAACACCCCCAGCTGAGGAAAAGTGCAGGTAATACGCAAAAACACATTCATGAATTATGCGTGCCACTCCTCATCCGGTCAGCTGATCAGTTCGCACACTTCACTGTAGGTCACCAGGCCCCAATCCTCGTTGTACAAACTCTCTCTCTCTCTTTCATAAATCCTCATTAAGGTAGACGTCACCAACACCACCGCCTAGAAAAGGTAGTTACCAAACACGCTGGGTCACGACATCTGCCGAACTACAAACGCAAATCAAAACCTCTCTCGTCCCCAGCCCCCCCTCACACCTGTTTTATTCCCGTAGGCCAGCTTCCAGAGCTCGCAGGACGACAGCTCAGGGAGCCTAGGTAAGTCCTATCACCTTTGGAGCTTGGAATGTTCGTTCCCAATTAGATAACCCAAGGAGCATCCGACCGGAACGGAGAGCAGCGCTAATCGCCCAGGAACTGGCGCGCTTCAACGTGGACGTCTTTTCCACCACTGCTACTATTACTTGCTAGTACTAACATTAAGCACGGTTCCTTCTACCAGCCTCACTAGCATTAGAATCCTTTAACGTCACTAGCAGCTTAGTTCCAGCTCCACACAGGTTTATTTTTCCTTACTCGCAGTCTTCTCTAGGACCTGCAGTGCATTCCTTTGCACCTTTAGCCCTGCCTTGTTCATATCATTGCACTCGCATCACGCCTATCACAGTCACCACTGTGTTGCATTAATTTGTCAGTAATCGCCCTTCCCCCAATTCGCGCCTCTAATGTCGCTATCTTGCTAATCTACGCCCTGGGTGCGCAGAGGGCAGGGGGGTTTATCGTCGCTCTCGCCAGTCAGGATTACTCTACTAACGTAATTCTTAGGGAGAGAACTTATCGATTTACAGGCTGCGCTCGTCGTGAGACTATCCGGGTATTACTACATGCCAATCGCTGTTCTCACGCCAGCTTAACTCGAGGGTGCAAATCATAGTGCCTGGGTCGAGGGGGCAGTACGTGGTGGCCGTGCACGGCTTGTTGTCCACCGTAATCGGAAAACAGGCAGAGCCAGGTGGCAGCAACCGGCTTATCAACGCAGGGGTTTCGACTAACTAACCTGCCTTGTCGTGCTGTATCGTGAACTGCCAATAACAACTATGGGATATAGCCTTACCCTCACTGATACTCCCTACCAAACCTAACCTGTGCCAGCTCTCTAGCAATCTTAGTCTTGCAAAATGTGATCCCCTTTCCTATGCAGCACTGCTAATCCTTCTGTCATTAGCAAAACAAACATTATAAGCCAACACCACAGCCGTTGCAGTCGCATCGATCACTCTGCGTTCTTGTTCCTGTCCTACCTATTCTTCTTGTTTCTGATCTCCCTCTTCTCCTTTGTTAGTTTCGCTCTGCCCTTTCTTCTCACTTTTTCACTCTTCCCTCGCCTTCTTTCTCACCCCTCATTTGTTATCGTTTCGATTTTCCTCTCGTTTCTTGCCCTTCTCTCTCTCCTTCCTCAATTTTCTTCGTTTCTCCTATCCTCTTCTGCCCATCAACGTTGCAAAGTTCACCAGCTGTCTATCTCTTTCCTGTTTCAGCCCCGCCCACGGACGCCAACCGACAACGGAGCATGGGTAGTGCCTTTCAGTCGTCGACTGACTGGTTACCCCTCTCAGGATGGTGTTGGCCCAGGCTTCATGCAAGGCTGCTCTCTGATCTCTGAGATCCAAAGGTTTGTATGCACATGCAACGCCACTTCCCAAGCCAACCACGGTTCCTGCAGCCTGGAAGGCGATGGCACTTTCTCCTACTTCTTATTTCTTGTTGGTGACTGCGTTCGTGCTCCCACTGGGTTTCAGGCCCCACATCAGGTGTCCAGAAAGCTAGGCGGTCACTATACAGTGGACGAGAAAGTGAGGTCGACCTCGGCGCGTTTCTTTCCTCTGAATGCGTCTGAATCTATCATGGTGCGCTAAATGCCGTGGCTTGGAGGGTTTGTCAACTGACGTAAAAACTCGGGCCCCCTACGTTGCTGCTTCTCCTGTAAGTGAGTGTTTGTGTGTGCGTATGGGAGGAGAGGGAGGACTGAGAATAAGGCTGCAATGGCTCCCTTTTAATGTAGCCTTTGTGGCGCTCCCGCGCAGTCGGGAACATACCTAGCGAGATGGCTGTTTCAAGTGTGCGCGTGCTGAGTTTTTATCGCGCCAGCCATCTACACTCTCTCTCATCCCCGGTCTTATTGACTTTGTCTTTACACCGGATACGGTGGTGGGAGTGGCGAGCGAGTGAGTAGATACTGCGCGAGTCTGCCTACACTCCTGTTTTCTCTCGTGCCAGTTCTCTGCGTTGCTCCTGCTTGCTGTCGCCTTCGTGTTGGTTGCCCAGCTCGCCTACGTGTCAGTTGCGGCTTGCTTCAGCGTTTGCTGCGGCTTGTTTGAGCGCGTGATGCCCATCGTCGAAATCGACGGGGAACGGGCGCTGTCTTGCGTGTTTATGGCGGGGAGTGGTGACGGCGGCGGAAAGTGAAACAGCCGCTTCATGGACTGCGTCACCTGTAAACGCTAGGCTCCATTGGAGCATACGGTGGTTATGCCTTTAAGCACTGCTGAGCAAACCACTTATCGAGGAATCGGGGCTTTAGGCCTCGTTTATGGCATGATTAATGTTTGAAGTCGCGCGCCTATAGGCTCCTCCTGTCGACGAGGCCGCGTAACGGATGACTTAAGACAACGTCCTCTAGCCTCCACAAGCGCACAGGACCTACAAGATGCAATTTGACTCACAGAATGTGGTAATTCTATGATGCCATGATGGAGACAAATACTGCCGACCTCAAAACAGCGCCCGGAGTTCTTGTTTGGGCATGAACCAATCGGGCCCTGCGCTACTTGGAAGTGGTCCGCATATGTAGAGGGGGGGGGAGGGGACGAAACCCGACCTGTGCACGCAGCTGGACCACATGGTCAGTCCGCAAGTACCTTGGTGATTGGGAGCTGGTTATTAGTCACCTGCCAAACGTACACCTTAAAAAAATAATACTCAAGCAATAGTTTTTTTTTCGTTTTTTTTCAACAAATGCAAGTATGCTTTATAGAAAAACTGCTAAAACATATCACTTCTTGGACTCATTCGTAAGTAGATGTTACCAACTTCACAAAAAGGGTAGCTTTTGCTCGTATAGAATGTTCTGAAACCTAGAATAATTTTGAATCTGCTCTACCACCTGGTTTGAGGGTTTTCACAATACAACCTACATATTGTTTATGTGGGGCAAATTTTACTGCAATATCTTAAGTCGATAAGAAGTATAAGGGGGCCCAGCAGGTTTTTTAATCGCTCTGCAAAATTCCGTACATTTTTAAAGGTTATTATTGCGTGGGATATTTCATGATTTAAAAATACTCCACGCCAGGGCACGGTTTCGACTCCGATCGCGTGCGAATACTGGATCAGTCAGTCGGACGAGCAAATCTCACGCCTGCTAGAGGAGGCATAGCACTCGTACGCGGATTCTATTAGTATGCATATTAATGTTCTTGACGCTTATATCGCTTTACGCTAACACATTGATGACAGAGCTCAAGGTCAATTCCAGCAGAGCCTAACAAAGTATGCAGTCACCCGTACGCTTTATTATTCCTTGACAATGGGCTTGCGTAAGAGTTCAAAACCTCGGCCAAATAAACTAGTGGTCCCAATGAACGCTTTCCCGTCTTCTATTCAGAATATAGACGTATATGTGTGAAGATTTGATTTATATATATATCTTATCTTTTTTTATTATCCCCCGAAAAAGACGAAGAAGAAGGGTCGAGAACAGGGACCTAAATATATTTTAATTGACTTTTCGGACACTTGCGCGATTCCATCTACCTTTGGTCCATGACCACGTACAACAATAGCACCATATTTTGCCTTTGATGAAGCAAGAGCAAAAGGTCGAGCCAATGGCTATACTGCTGCTGAAAAGTTGGTCTTCGACTGACACACTTAACTGTGCCAAAGACCTTCATCCCGCCCACCAGGAGTTACGCACACGGTGCGAGTCAGTTTGAACAAGGCTTACAGGAAGGCAACGTAAACTCAAGCGTGGAATTTAACAGAGGTTAGAGTAGAGTCGACCAGGAACCACATAACTAGCCTGGAGTACTACCTCACCGCCGCGCCCACGAGATTGACATCAACTTAAGCGGACAGCGAAAACTATGTGGTCCGTCGTAAGACGAGGGGCAGGCCAGTAAGCCAGCTGACTCGCTAACAATTTCGTCAGCCGCAGAGAGAGACAAAGGTCTCTCGAGCACATCACCAGTCAAAGTCAGCGTCAGTCAGCAGCGAACAGGCAGGTAATATTTTGTGCGTCGAGCACGGAGATAATAACAGGCATGCGGAAAAAGGTGAACAATACCTCAGTAAGTCTGAAAATGGAATCGAGCGAGTGTCCGAAAGGTCCGTTTAAATATACTTCTGTCCATGTCCCAGTCCCTACTTCTTCCTTTTCGCTAAGGTCTTGATGAAATCAAGGAGAATGTATATAGAAGAAGGTGATGACACGCAATATGCGGAATCGGGTGCGTGTCCGTGTGGGGAAACAAATATCGTTCAGAACTAACCGATCAGCTCGTCTTTACGGTGAATCACGTTATTTTTGGATCCCTACGCTTAACTCATAGCCTGGCATTAGGACGTTTGCAGTTCCCAACCTCAACACAATTTTTTTCTTTTAAGTGTTACTAAATATTACACGTTATGATCGGGGGAGGATTTATCAAGCTTATAGTCTTCAAAAGGGCTTTTACCGTGAGGTGAATGCACTAGTAAGCGGGGAATAGATTATACGAATGGAGTTACAAGGTGATCGTAGACCGGTTGTTTTCATTAAATCCATTCCATGTTGCCCTCTTGCTGTAAAAAAGATGGTACTGTTCTATAATTAAGACAGGCTATGTATTATGATCCGACGAGTAGACAGATAGGAGCGAAAAGCCGGAGTTGGTGGCAAGGGCTTTATTGGGGACAACACAAATGCAGCTGATTTTTCAGCTTGGCCACTCCAGCGTATTTTTTAAGGTTTTTATCCTTCTGGCACAGTCCTCGCCAATGGCGTGCGACCATTGTTCTGACCTGCACCCTGATCGATAGTTTGCTACGCTGTGTGAGCAATCGTCACGTATGTGCACTGATCGGTATTTTCCCGCGCTGTGTGAGCGCTCGTCTCGTGTGCGAGCTAATCTGTATTTCCTCATGCTGAGTGAACGGTCGTTATCCAACGCTGTTTATCTGTGCACATGACTCAATTCGCGTGCCATCCTGGTCACAGGCCCTGGGTATACTGTCGCTCGTGTCCCTGTAACATTATGTATTGCAAAATGCATTCTATTTTTTGCCCAGGGGAACCAAGCAGGATCTGATTAGTGCCCATGGAACTAATTTCTGCAGTGAAACGATATATCTAGGCCTGAAACATCTGGATCACGAGCTCCGACCCGAGCTCTAGCCGATGGATAAAAGTTATACCGACTGTTGAAAGTTGTGCTTTTAATTACTGGTGGCCAGTTGCGTACTCTGAAACATAAGCTTTCACAATTGGTTATAAATATCGCTATGTATCAAACCTTTCTTTTGTTTTAGCAAACTATCACTAGTTTTCTGCATTCAGGACATCCTCTACGAAGTTTGGATGCCGGTAGGTGCCATAATTTTACGGGCTGCCTGAGTAACATTACCACTCTTGGGGATTTTATTTCATTATTAGCTTACTCCTCATTGTATATTTCTTTTTAAATTGCTTATCAACTGGCAGTCAGTGCATATATGTACTTAAACGACCGTTAATTACTTGTCCTTTCCTGCCCGTTGAATAACGCCGGCCACTGCAGAACCCACATATGCTAAATGAATGAATACTTCCTGCCAGAACCATTTTCGTGAACAGTGATTAAACTTCTGTTTCTTCTATTCAAAAGGAGGGTGCGTTATAGATTCCTGCTGAAAGCGCTGTCAGTCTCCATTGTAGAGCGCATTCCTGCTGCCAGGTGCAATTTAGCTTAACCGACAATCTGCCCAACACCGGCAATCACTAATCTGGTCATAAAAGAGGCGTGGAAAAGTGTGAATGCGCTTCGCCCGGTTACCTACCTCGCAGGCGGTGATGTACCCGACAAAATTTGAGAGCCAAAGTTCGTCCCACAAGCACATCTCTAAACGCCAACTTCGTGGGAAATGGACAAACGTTGCTTCCTTAGCCCACCAAGGGTGTCATCAGAATCACTGGAAAATGGCATCCCTCTCCTCACCCCCCCCCCCCACTCTGCGTACAGCAAACGTTTCTTTTAAAGACTACCGGATTAACATAAACTCCCCTTCCTCCTCCTCCTTTGACTGGGCGCTTCAAATTAGTCACAAATGTCCACTGTACGTATCCATAAAACAACAATGGTATATGGCTGGCAAAAAAGGCAACCTCTCCCGAGTACGCCACTTAAATCACTGGGCACTGGCATTGTATAACGGGTTTATTTCACAACCGAAACTCAGTCAGAGTTGGGTACCTAGTAGACCGAAAACGCTTACTTGGAGTAACAAGTTGCTGAGTTGGTGTTCTGCACGCTTCTTCCAAACAAAACAAGCCCACAAAATTGGATAAATTTAATGCATCAGCAAACAAGCGCATTGTTTGCTCATTGCTCCTATGTATGTGTTTACCAGCCCGCATGATAAAACGAAAAACCATTTAAGTGTGTCCAAAAATTTCATTAAAAACAAAAAACGCAGCCGAAGTGACGTCGTGAATTTAATCACAGTTGGGTGAATTTGCTTGAACAGCTCCAGCCGAGACTGTGACTTTTTTAAAAAATGCGGCAATCGAAGTATTTTAATCTACCAAACCCCAAACAGTAAGCTATGCAAGTTAATTTGCGGACACTTTAGGTCACTAAAAATCACGAAAAACTTATGTATACCATATAGACCAAATACAATGACACTGGAGGCTAAAATGCGAACTATGGCTTATTCTGACGAAGTCCGGGCGAAAATTTGGATCATTTATCTGGCCGATGTTAGAGTATTGCGTTCGGGCTTGATTTCTCTGGTAAAAAAAACAAGATTACGCAGCGCTGGAGAAAGTTCCACGAAGGGTGACTAAATTAGTCAGACGCTTGGAGGACATAGCATACGAAGGGCAACTAAAAGAGGCTTAAACTTTTGCTCTTTTTATAGACAATACAGAGGAGATAGTATCATAGTGTTTAACCCTGTCAGAGGAGTAGGCTGTGTCCTTCAGATGGCTGACTTTTTTAAAATTAGCAGAAACGACACATCTCCGAGGTCATCCATGCAGACTGAAGAAACACCATGCAAAACTAGAAGTCTGGGCCAAGTTCTTTTGCCACTGGTTCATTAAAGACGAGAAAAATCTATTTTCTTCCGTCGTCCATGCTGAACGCTTTGACGTATTTAAACTAAGTCTTTATAAGACCTTACTTAATGGTCATACGTATGTTAGGCAACAATGATTTATACAATGGGCAATAATGCTTTTGAACCATTTGCATGATTTGTGAGAATCTATCTGTAAATAGGTTTTCCAATGGCTCTACCTGTCTATTTGAAGAAAGAGAAAACTCGGTAACCATAATTGTACTTTACCCGGCGATTCAAAGACAGACAAGTTTCCGTCATCGGAGGTAATTGTCGTAGCGCGCCTCACAATACTTATAGGTACGTGACAAATAGAGTAACTGGGGGATTGTGAATTTTGCAGGAGGGGGGGCGGGTTGTGGCTGTTAGGGCCTATCTATTATCGGGCCCCTTGATCAGAGGATGAAGGTGACAGGTTGAAGCCAAACGTCGGGTGTCTGTCCTTCGTCCGTTCGCAGCTGTTATCAGTCCAGGGGACCTGGGGGCGGTCTACTCAATTCATACTTCTGCCTTCGGGTGCCCCAGATGAGGCTTGCATCCGTCCGTCGGGCTTGTTCTTCCTGCGGTTGCTGCTGTTAATCCTACCCCCCTCAGCTTCAGCTGTCGTCCCACGCTGGTGTTCGTGTTCAGCTGGGTCCAATATCCTCCGCGACCTTAGCTGTCGCCCCAGGCTAAGACTCTTGCCTGCGTTGTCGGCGGTGAGTGGCGGAGATGATGATAAGGTCCGTCCTTCGGGTTTGTTCTTCGTGCGGTTGCAGCTGTTAACCGTACCCACATCAGCCTCAGCTGTCGCCTCAGGTTGGTGTGCTTGTTCCCCTGGATCCAGTAGCCTCCCCGATCTCAGATCTCGTCCCAGACTATAACTCTTGCCTGCGCTAACACGATGGAAACTTTTCTACTTTTAAAACGTCAGGAAAATTACATTAATGGTTCCCAAGATGGCACTTTCTTCTCATTTATGCCCGGGGTCTCACATCTTTGCTTCTATCGGCAATATATATGCTGCATTTCACTGAATTGCAGAAGCTGCAAGTTTTTTTGCTCGAGCGCGCGACCGGCTAATTGGGAGTTTAACGCCTTAACCGTTGAGCATGGGCCTTGTCGTCTGGTCGGTTTTTTATTGGCTATATAAAAAATGGTAGCGGAGCTCTCGCCGACTACGATAGGAGGCACGCACTTCCAAGTGTGCCTTGGATGTCAATCTCAAGGCCAGCCAGCAGACACTCTGCGTCCCGTCGCGTGATCGGTGAACCTCCAACTTCCGCCTTATTGTAAGCTTGGTATACATTGTGCAAAGGTGACTAAGCTCAAAGTGTAGGCAAGGGTGAACCGGTTTTTTATTTTAGATAGAGTACGCGCTAGAATTCGTGTAACACGCCCACATATGCAAAAGATTGATACTCTATCGCTCATCGGCATAGACTCAGGTAGTGCTACTGACTATCGTGTAAGTTATTCGAAAGTCATTTCTGTCATGCTAGGATATGTACTTTTCAACGAGTCTCGTTCTGAGCACTAACGAAACGTATGTACTGTAAAAAGTATTTAGTTAAGTATTATGCATTTCTATCATTGATTTTGACTGTCTTTATAAAGTCAGGTATATGTTATAGAAAATGTAAACGAAACAAACATTTACTGTACTCGTTTGGTAGCTGGGTACGCCTTCTTTAAAGTTCATCCTTAAAGAAAGGGTATGTTTTGGTTTTATGCAAGGTTATAAATTGCCGAATAATTTTGAACCCTACTGACTGCTAACTCGAATTCAAGGTTTACAAAACTGCGCACTGTGTACCAACCGTTTATGGAAAAGTACGTTTTTGCCTACAGTTTGAGAAATAATTCGCAAAATTCTCATTAAATGTTGCTATAGATCGGCAAAATCAATAACTTGACGGATACGATGTATTATGAATAAAAATCTCACAATCGTAAAAAAGCTCATAATTAGAAATATTTCTAAATCCGAAGGATATCCTCTTTGTCAGTATAAATTGAAAAAAACATAATTTACCAGCAAACAAGTAAAGGAAATAATCTTTCGTTTACACTTTCAATAAAATATACTTAAATTTATAAAGGTGGTCAAAATCAATTATAAAAACGCATACTACTTAAGTGGTTACTTTTTACAGTATGTACGTTTTTTTATTGGCCAAAACGAAGCTCATTAGAGAGCCCGCATCATATTATAACTGAGCATTTTCAGTATAGACTACACAATAAGCAGTATCATAACCTGAGTCAATGCCAATTAGCGAAAAAGCATCAATCCTTCACATATGTTTGCATTTTGCACGAATTCTCGCGCGTACTGTTAATTGAAAAAATAAGCAATTCACATTGAAGTTTGATGTAAAACCGGTGGGTGAAGGAAGTAACAAGTCTGAAAAAATGACAAAGATGAGGAGCACATTTTTGCCAATGAGTAGACAAGGATCGAGGTCCCCATTTCTGCGTGATTTAGACTTCTACTTTTTGTTTAATGGCTGGGTTTTTCGTCAGGCGCAGCAATGTTATAAAGCGATCAAAAATTTCTAAAACTTCAAATGGTTTTTGTTTTTTATCTTTTACCATTTATTGGGTTGTTTCTATCAGACGCGGTACTGTTTTAAGGGTACACAAGTTCTATAATTTGGGGTTCTACTTTGGAAAAGGTCTTTTGCATCTTCAGTTTTGGGCGAAAAGACTGCCCGACAGACAATGTCACGTTACTACTATCTCCAAGAAAAGCAGGATTAATAATCAGATTACAGACTACATAATTAGAGGCGAAGAACGTTTACAGCGAATAGTCACAACATATTTTCGATTTGAAATACCTGCACCAGCAAAAGTAAACTTTTGGGGTGAGGCAGAACGCACCAGACAGAGCAATGCAACAGTACATCGGAAAAAAATGGGCTACTGGACAGCAATTTTGCAGTTAATAGCAGCATAGAAGTACATGATAACGTCAGACTAGAGAACTTGTTGTACGCATTGTTCCGGTACTTTTAGAGCCATTTGCTCCCAGTTACGAAATACAGAACATTTCTAATGGTAGAAGAGAGGTAAGCGTCCTCTGGGACCAGTAGTCTTTTTTCCCGATATTTCGAACTCTAAGGAAAGCCCAGTGTCAAGTGATGAAAATATGTACAGCTCACTGCTAATTTAGCTCAGCTGCATCAATTGGCTCGCGCAACGCCAGATAGTATGCGAACGATCGATATGTCTTTTAATAGAATCCGCGTGCAAGTTTCATGTGTCCTGTAGCGGACATGAGATTCGGTCGTCCTACTAACTCAATCACTCGAAGTCAAAGCTGTACACTTGCGTGGATGCGTGAGCGGCAACTAGGGTATCTTGCGTTTGTTACGCAATATCTGCCGTACTAACTGCAGTTTTACCATAAAATATTGAAAACGTCGAAACCACTTCAATAGATTTAGGGCAAAAGTCAACCTCTTTACCGCCAAATACGATTTTTGTGGAAAATCCTCAAGGATATGTGACTAAATTCTGATGATTCTCAACTCCTAAATGATGGCAATTACTCATTTTCACTTCCGGGTGATAGGACTGCCCGGTGGACAACGTCAGGTTACTTTTAGCTCCAAAGAAGGCAGAAATAATGACCAGATTACACACTACATAATAAGAGGCATAGAACATTTGCAGCGAATAGTCAAATTCTATTTAATTTGTAATGCCTGCTCCAGAAACACTTTTACGCAGAAAAATTAGACTTTTGAGGTAAGGCAGTATGAACTAGACAGTGTGATGCAACAGTGCATCTGAAAAAAACAAAATGGGCTACTGGACAGCAAACTTGCAGTTAATAGCAACATAGAAGTACATGAGAACTTCATACTTAAGACCCTGTTATACGCATCGTTCTGGTACTATTACAGCAGTTTGCTCCCAATTATAAAACACAGTAGATTTCTTATGGTAGAAAATGGGAAAGTTTCCTCTTGGACGAGTAGTCTATTTGCCCAATATTTCAAAATCTTAGGCATGCCCATTGTCAAGCGATAAAAAGTGTACTGGTGACTGCGCGTTTAGCTCAGCTCTGCCGGGAGTGACCTTGAGCTCTGCACCGATTGGTTTGCGCAACGCCAGATAGTATCCGAAAGACCGCTATGCCTATTAATAGAATCCGTGTGCGAGTGTCATGTATCCCGCAGCGGACGTGAGATTTGGTCGTCCGACTGACGCACTATTCTCACTCGTTCGGAGTCTAAGCTGTGCGCTGGCGTGGATGCGTGAACGGTTACCAAGGTGTCTTGCGAATGTGACGCAATATTTTCCCTACTAACTGCAGTTTTACCATAAAATATTGAAAACGCCGAAGACATTACAAAAGATTAAGGGCAAAAGTCAACCTCTTTACTGCCAAATACAATTTATGCGGAAACTCCTCAAGGATATGTGACTAGGTCCTGATGATTCTCAACTCCTAAATGATGGCGATTACTCATTTGAAAAGCAGAAACTGTAAAATCAAGCCGTAACTTTCGACAGCTGTAACGCTTACTACACAAATACACGCTTTACAAGTAAATTCCATGAGATGGTCTTTTAATAAACTTGTGCGGTTTTTCCAAGTTGTGTCGTTCTACTTCGAATGGTTTTTGAACATATATTTCTTTTTACAAAAAGTAACGTTTTGATTAGATAGATTTCTTAAATAGCATATCTGGAGGTTAATTGATCGCGGCAGAGGGGTTTTAGTTTATTTCAACTATCGGCCTCGTTTGCGAGATTTTCGCCGGCAACTCTCATTTAAAAAAAGACTTTAAAATGTCGACAGATAACGCGTGGTTGAAGCCGCTTGCCACCATATGTAAACGTAGGCTGCAAAAAATGCGAATTTCTTTTCAAATCTTTGCAATATATTTGCAGATACTTCAGCAGCACAAACAACATATTTTACTTCTTAATTTGTTAAATGCTTTCCAATAATCTAAAGCCTACAGACAAAACGTCAAAAATGGGGGAGCAAAACAATGAATATATACATCTGCTTGACAAACATCAGTGACCTTTAGAAGTTGCTGGTTTGTGATTAGGCTTACGTATTTCAAGGATTGATGCGATTCGTTTACTTAGAAACCATGCGAACTGGACTTATATCGTGTATAATCACAAATGGACCCTTATTTGCAAAGTGTGAAGTTCTTTACTACGTCAAAACCTTGGTACATTCGTTGGTGCCGGTCAGGTGGTGCAGAGTAATAATCAATCATTTGTAGAGTGCGGCATTTTGCGTGTGATAGGTCACACAGTGCACATACGAAAGTTTTATGTTTTTGCATGATACTTCACTGTGATTGGATAGACTAAGTATTGGCAAAGAAAAATGATAATACATTTGGAGCCAGTCAAACGAACCCTAGCAGCGGCATATGAGATAAATTTCTAAGACTCGCCTCGACTTAAAGAGAACGTAAACTAAAGTGTTTATCAGTTTTTATATGTAAACATACCTCGTGAGATGCTAGCCAAACTTACTACATCTGATCTCGTTTAGGATTGATTACTTTTGGCGGTTTATTGTACCAAATACTATTGATTATAGTTGCAAAATACTTTAATCAAGGTAAACGTGCTATCTTAGTTTAAAATCTCCTTCATACGTAAAATGCAAAACAATATTTTTTTTTTTGCACTTTATTTTGTGGTAAATAGAGCCCCACAGAAGACAAAACCTCTGAAAAAACTTCTTCTGTTTAGTTATTAATTATTCTGTCGAACTGTTCATTGGTAATTTTTATGAAGTATGCGACGATATTTGCGGCCATTGCTAGATATTACTCACTGCATCTGTGAGTTACCTCTCACTCGTTGTGAAGTACGCAACGTAAGCTATATTTAATTTCAGTCTTAACGACACTCAAGAATAAATAATTTTCCTTAAATAAAAGTTGTTCCCCTTTAAAACTCTTACAAAAATCATTGAATATAAACTTTAAAATACAATTTGTTTCATTCTAAATTTAACTAGGACCCAACAGCACCAGGCAATTGAAAAAAATAGACTGTTTACATAATCGATTTTTACAAAGACTCATTTTTAAAGCGTTTGAAAAGGCATGCATCCAAAATCTGGTAAGTTGGCGGGACCGAAGCATCGTGATATATTGCCGCCCACAGGGAAGTGTTCCTTTCTCACTTAAAAGCACAAATTAAGGACTACGACAAAGGAGACTATGATAGTCATTTATGGCTGAAGAAGACGATTCGATCTCTGTGCCAACACTGATTTGCCTTTTTAGGTGTTTTGGCAGATTTGGTTAATTTAGTTGCGAAAAAGGCCTCCCTCCTATGTGGGCTCGTATCTCGCTGAATTTAGCACGATTTTTCACAACTGGGTCAACTAAATTAACCAACTCTGCCAAACCAACTAAATAATAAAGTCAGCCTAGTAGTCATTCTAGTTGATTCTACATGATTGCTTACGAAATCCTGCAGTCAACTTGCTGTCCCGCATTGGTGGATTCCATATGAGCGGCAGAGTTGGGCGGGTAATATCGATCCAAGTGGGAACAAAATCACGGTGTGACGCGCGACCTTCCTATCCTAAGAAGGTAGAGCATTGGCTTGCGAAAAGGCCTCCCTCCTATGCGGATTCTAATCTCGCCGAATGCTGCGAGTTTTTTCACAATTGGGTGAACTAAATTAACTTTTTTGCCTGATGTTTTGACATCCGTACCGGAAACTTCATCAAAAACATGAGAAGAAAGCAGTAGCCGTCGTCAGCTAGTCACACCCAATCCAAATGTTGTCCCTTTTATTGATGTCCCACTCGTGTTCCAAACCCGCCACCGTGTTAGTTAGATATCCAACGCTCTAGCCACCGCGCCACGGGTTCTTTGTCTTGTCGGTTCTTAATCAGGAATATACAGTGACAAATAGGCGCACACCAATCAGCTTTAGGACGTACTCGTACCAACCTGCTGCCTTTGGGGATCACACGCGAGCCACGCCACAAGGCAGCTAGTGATATCAGCAGAAGGACATTACCGACAAAAACAAAGGAGACTAGGATGGCCATTTCTGACTTATAAATCGTCCTCAGCTAGTCATATTCATCTCAAGTGTTGCTCCAGAACTTAGTGCCCAACTCGAGATTCGAATTCGTAACCTTGTTGTTAAGCAGTATGATGTTCTATCCTCTGCACCAAGAGCTCGTTGCCTTGTAGATTTTTGACCGAGGGTATGCATTATTCTATCGGCTAGCATATAATACGACAAAAAAAGAGATTGATTAAACCTGTACCAGTTGGTTTGTTTTTATTTGAACGCGAACAATCTGCGTTGAACGAGACGGAGGAAAATGAACCTAGACTAATAACGTCTATCAGCGAGCCAAGTGCTAACCCAGATTACGGGTGCCTGATATTGGAGCATCGGTTCAGTTTGTTCAATAAGCAAAGGAGCACGAAACAAATGTACGTCCAAAGAAGGAAGGTCTGACGTTTTGGGTAATGGTTTCGTTAACCCATCTTTAGAGGGGGTGGTAATTGATACTGGTAGTTGCCAATATATTCCCACTTTGTCGTGTATGTAGCCTGCCAATACAGATTGTGGTCACTGCGTATGATGCACACTTCACTACAACTTGTGTCGTCGCTACTGGTGCCGTAACTACTGACCGATTTTGAAAGTGCATAGACTTGCGTTTCACTCTCGTTGACTGCGAAAATATCTGACGGTCCACAACAATGGTAGGCACTGAATCTCTCTTCTCAAGAATTTTCGTAAAGCCAGATAGGGTGGCAGGCAAGCCAAAGTGGCGGTGACTGAGCAGTTGATAGACATCCGGACGATTCAGAGGAAGAAAAGGACGCTATCACTGGAACGAAGTTGCTTCCCGCGGCCACCGGGAGTAAATTGTTCCGCACGTAAATTTAAAGTGTGCGATTCCTGATTTTTCGGATTCTGTCGAGAATTCGTAATCAAAGGTAACCGTAGGATGGTGCAAGACATGTGCAGATTTCCTTGGCGGGAGGGACCGAGCCCAGCAACAACTCCGACGGGAAAGAACATAATTATCGCGCAATTGTCAAACTCGAATCCAACACGGACAATCAACTCGTTGCAATTATTGACTCATAAGTGAACTGTTTAGCCATTACCACATCAAGGGTGACCTCGAGTGGTGGTTGCAGGAACTGATATTCATAGTACGCATAGGGGGTGGCTGCTATGAACTTTAAATACCACGCAAGTTGTGCCTTTATCACCACAATCTGCGTATGTCTCCCACTATTTCACGGTTACCTATGATTAAGTAATCTGGACAGAATACCAACGCCAGGAAAATGAAATTCTGCATCCAGTGCTCGAAACTTCTTCTGTACAGCTTCCTGGAATTCGCACATTGGCTTGTATCGCCAGACTATTTTTATCTGCCCTGACGTCTGATCCTACTTTAGTGTAAAATGAGGACTGTGAACAGGATAAGCGAGTCTCTGAAGATTGGTAAACTAAACCATTGCCTGGACGGTCATATGTACAATAAACCCCCTGGAATACAGCAAGCCATTTAAAGAAATGTTAAGAAAGGATTTAGAGCCTACGTGTGAAAGGGTATGCTTCACGATTCCCCATCTAAGCTCTTAATCTGGACACACAGTGGGGGAGAAATACACACTTATCATCGCATTCCTTTGCTCATAATAAATGCCGATTGGAAAGTAAGGGCCAAATAACCCACTGGTAAGAAACTTAAGACACACAGAAGGCGAAAATGCAGAATAAATACGTTGCCTTCGTAGCCGTTTGTCTGGGACAAATGTTGCTGAACGTGAGCGGACGTTGCCCTTTTCTTTTGCACAAAACTATTTGCGAACAAAGGTAAGGACAAATTTGCATGCCCTTGTTTTCATTTTTTGGCACAGTAAAAAACAAATTATGGGCAATGTATGCAAACGGTGAGGAAGCTTACCTAAACTGCGTCAAAAACGTTCCCGGCAACACGTGGGAACATCTTGGGAACACGTGCTTCCAACTGACATGGAAGACATTTGGTCACCTGCCCCTTGGTTAAGCGGTGGGTCTGTGTGTACTGCCTAAGATACACTTTTTTCTTCTTTTTTGATGAGTTTAAGCATATGCACGTGGTGGCATAGTGATAAGAAATGAAGGGCATGTAAGAGTTTAGGAATAAAGTCAGAAAAAATATGATGATTTTTTCTGATTCATTTGCTATTACAGGTCGTAGAGTACCCATCTGCAACGAGAACCAGAAAAGATTTCACATCAATCAGTTTTTCCACTAATGCTGTGCTGACCGAGGTTAGTTAAGTTGAGCTCTTGAACAACATGTCACGGAATTTCAACACGCCTGTTTATTTGAGGACGCTATTCCGGAGCACGCTCTATCGGTTATACGATGAGTAGGCTTAGTTACACGCGCTATCAAAGGGTAGTTCGGCTGCGACTGACTTGTATCTGTCATCAAACGGTGATGCACAATCTTAGCTTGTTGCTCGTCGCCCCTAGTTTGCATTTGTCCATTGTCTTTAAGAAAAGTATCGACAATCCATGTGCTCGACGGAAGTCAATCATTAATCCGCACAATCTGCCGAAAACGAGATGACAATATGAAGACAACTTCCGCCAGTGAAATCATAATCACTCTTTTTCGTTAAAGCTACATATTACACAATATTTTATCGCACAAACTGAAATGCAGGCATCCCAAGAAATGCCTCTCCAAAAAAGACCAGGAATTGCTTGATGGCATTCACTCCGATTGTTCATGTGTCAACTGACTTATAGAGTTGGATGGAGTGTACAAACATCTTAAAGAAAAATAGTAGAGACTACAACTGACTACTGCGGACCAACGTGAACTCCAATAAGCGTCCACACCAGAGGGCCTGGACTGACCCCGGACTGACGCAAATTCCATTTGCCAATTAGCTATTACGCTATTGCGACTATTAAGTTTGTCCACCACGGAGTGACACAAATTGTAGCTGCCTATTAGTGTCCAAACTATATGACTATATAAATGTTCCAATAATTTTGAAATGCTAATTGTTCATTGCACAGCTTCTCAAATTTGACTACGACCTTGGGATCCAGTGTCTAACATTTACTGAATAAAATTGCCTCATTTTCCCTAAAGAACACCTTTCCTTTAAATTTTGCAGTATATTTTGTATAAGAGACAGAGCTTTGGCAAAAAAACCATGTAGATGGTCTTGTGGTGATTACATTTGACTAAGTAGATACGCATTGGTTTAGACACTAGCGTAAGAAACGTGTCTCGTCAGTCATGCACCACGAATCACTGACCCCTTAGCCGCAAGTCGAATATTAAGAAATCCCTTCAACGATGCTAACTTACTTGTACTTGCTACGGCTGCGATCATGACAGTTCTAGTCCGCCCCAATTATGCTCTGCACGGTCCTACTCCAGGCGCGAGGAACCGTGGCCGCAGACCTAGAAAGTCCGACCCATTTTCTTCGCCAGCGCCGGAAATCGAATACCGAAAGTCCAAGAACCACTTCGATTTCCCAACGGACTGAGCCGAACTAGGTTTTAAGGGTATCCCATCTTCGACTTTTCCAATTTGGCAACGGTGTTAAATCGAGGGCAGTAGCACTGAGCTCCTGAGTTTGCCGACAAAAAACGTGTCCAAACTGCCTCATCCTTCTTTCCTGAATAGCCTGGGATATCCTTGTGATTTTGTCCCAGCGAGTGCGGACCGTCTCATTTGAGACGAAGTCGGTGTACTTCACTCAAAGGATGCTCATCAGACAGTAGTGGTCAAGGACTTCTAGTTTCTCTTCATCTTCCATGCGCATGGCCCAACATTCGCATCCGTATAGGGGAACGGGCCGCACAGATGCACGGTACACGCGGATCTTTGTTGAGGTAGAAATATTGCGTCAGGTCCATAAGCACTTCCAAAGACTGGAGCAACCTCGTTGTGCTGTATCAATTTGGGAGACAATGTCATCCTTACACTGTTCATTCGGTAGCCACCTCGCTCCGAGGTGTTTGAACCTGTTGACTTCTTCGAGTTGACAGTCCCGCATCTGGAGAGGTGCCTTCTCTTCGGTAGGGATGCAGCATGAAAATACTTTGGTCTTCCCAGCGTTAATGAACACACTGACCGATTTAAGGACCGCGTTCACCCGCGATACCATAGACTGTAGATCGCCGAAGTTTAAAGCTTGTAAAGCGGTATCATCGGCAAAGTCGAGGTCAGTCAACCAGCGTCCGGGTGCAAGCTCAATACCGTCACTTTCTTGTAGGGCCTTCCCGAGAACCCAGTCAATGGCGCAGTTGAAGAGAATGGGCGACAGGACACAGTCTTGCTGAAAACCTGACCGAATAGCGAAGGGTTATGAGAGGTTGCTGTGAACTAAAACCCACGCAGTGGTAGAGTGGTAGTATACCTTGATCAGAATGATTATTTTTGGTGGTTCACCATCAAATGCCATGATCCGCCATGGGGAGTCACGATGGGCGGAGTCGAACGCAACGGCAAAGTCAACAAAGCAGGTGGTCGTTGGTTATTGGTAGCTATGGCGGAATTCAAGAGTACGTCTCAGTGGGAATATCTGATCAAAACATTCACGCCCACCACGAAATCCGGCCTGGTTGGTTCGCGTACTGGAGTCGCGCTTAGACTGGAACCGTCTGAGAAGAACAATAACAA
Source organism: Ligula intestinalis (assembly GCA_036362985.1). Lineage (NCBI taxonomy): Eukaryota > Metazoa > Platyhelminthes > Cestoda > Diphyllobothriidea > Diphyllobothriidae > Ligula > Ligula intestinalis. The sequence goes on along the minus strand of JAYGXS010000009.1, from coordinate 22,854,730 downwards.
AAATCATGTTCATTGTAGTTTTCAAATTTTGTACTATCTCCCTTCTTTTGGACAGGCACAAGGATGCCTGAGACCCAGTCATCAGGAACGGTCTCGCATCTCCATGCTTGTCCCGTCAACTCATCAAGCCATGGCGCCAGAGTGTCGGAACAAGACTTGTAGATTTCAGTGGGTTTGCCATCCTCTCCAAGTGCCTTATTATTGCGCAGCCATTTTATAGCATCGGCGATTTCTGCTTCAGAAGGCGGGTCGCACGACACTGGATAAGTGAGACATGGAGGAGGCTCCGCTGAAGATGGGAGCAGGGAAATGGACTCCGTGTGATATTTGAGGAGGTGCTCGAATTGCTCACGCCAGCGTTCGACCTTGGTTGCGTTGTCAGCAGTAAAGTTGCTGCTGTGAAGTTTGACAACGCCAACTGCGCGCTCCGGCAGGTTGAAAGCAAACGCATTGACTTGCGCTGTACCCCCTACACTCTCTACCCCTTCAGTCGTTGGCCGGTGTTGCGACATAGCAAGACGGCCGGAGACGGAGTCGAGCGTGTTAATTAAAATCCACTCCAATCAGCAAAGAATGGTCCCCTCTGTATATAAAGTCTGCCGGCTACTCGCTGGCTGATGTTGAGTCATTTTGATTCGTAGAAGCGATTTGTAATCAGGAAATCATAGCATTTTAAAGAGCACTCGTTGACTAACGTTCACTGACAGCTAACGGGACTCACTGGTCGAACTCTGCCTTCCGGCTCATCGTCGAACCCCGCCCGTAGCCGAAAAAAGATAAGGATAGCTGGAATAACTGATGAGCTCTCATCACTATGGCCTATACAACCTCAAGTGCTGAAACCCAAGTGTCAATATGTCCTGATCCAAACCGGCAAGACAACTTGTCCGGTGCTCAATAGTTGGAGGTTAAGAGTTTCAGTTGCTATTCTCGGGTAGGGCACCACATAGGGTTGGATATAACCGGCTGATGATAACTAATGAACCTAAAAATGGTCATTGCTGTCTCCCTTGTTATTGCCGACTATGTCCTACACTCTACAAATATCCGACAACCATGTTCTTGGTTATGTCAACTAGCTTGAATTACGGATACCTTTTTTGGTTCTATAGCATTCAGCATATAGAGCAATTTGTATAATTTTACAAGTGTCTATAGACCAATATTTTGCTGGTAGTCTTGCTAAGAGAGCATATTTCAGAAGAACTTGATAAAACTCGAGAATTCTTACTTTGAGCCTTTGTTCGTTGTGGTGTCCGAAGCATCCGATGCCCGGCGGATCCTTATCACCTGTGGAATTGTCCTTTGTGGATTTTCCATTTTTGCTTATTTATAGTCCTCTCATTTGAAAGCTGTTTCCCTTCGGGTGTCTACGAGTCTGGAGGTTAAAATAGAACTATTAATGAATAATGCGGAAAACTTTTGTTTCATTTTTTGTCCATTATGTAGCATTCTGTACTTCGTATGCTAATGATAAAGAGGAATTATGCCTTCTGGCTTTTTAACCAATTTCACCAGGGAATATAGTCAAAAAATTCTCATATAATTAGGAAATTTTCCGTAACACTGACAAGTTTTCGGCCTTTGAGTTCTATGTCGCACCGAATAGTTTTTTTTCATATGTCATAGTTACATGCAATATAATTTTTCATTGCGTTTGTCCTTCCAACTAGAGAGTAGGCTTCGTATTTGACATTCAATTAAGCCGACGGTCGGCAGAGGCTCATGGATGGAAAATGCAGTCCACAATGGGTGAAATGAAAGTTTTTACATTTCAAATGGAAAATATTAATGTTAACTTTGATGCTCCAAAGTGTGCGAGTTTAGTTTTTAAATGCAAGAGGAGTTAACTTAAAGTCTTGTTTTTATAAACATTAATTCATGCCTATTATCACATATGATTTTTTTGACAAAAGCAGCGTTCCTACCCAACTAGACCATGCAAAAGGACTACGTTTGCACGGAAGATTTACAAATGCCAATGGTTGGATGCCAGACATTTTTCCGCATATAAGCCAAAGCGTATGCGTACAAATATTTTGAAGAAAACAAGTGCGATAAATGTCATCGTATACCTTTGCTAGCGCCTGTTTTCGTCTTCAGCACAAAATGAAAGGGACGTGGGACCTCCGTTTAAAATATACTTTCAGCAGCTGCCACCAGCTAATGGACTTGAACACTTTACCGGAAGAAAAAACAACGGTAATAAATTTGCTGGTAGTGTACTGCTCAAGTTTTACTCAAAACTTTGATAAAACAACTAATGAATGGGGGCAGCTTGGCGCTTACCGATGGTTTACATGATTCACTTGTCCCGTTGTACCTTGGGACTCACTCGAGAGTCTCGCCAGCAGTGGTTAAAGACTATGATTAATTACCGTGAAAGTAAAAGGATACTGGAATGGTTGGCCTTTTCCAGCTTATTAGACGTTATCAGCCAGTTAAATTTAGCCTTAACCTTTGGGAATCGAACCCGCGACCTATTGATCGGAGAGCCAACGCTCTTACCTCGGAGACACGGGATTGCTGACTTATCAGTTTCTACCGAGAATATTAACAATGGTAGATTGGCGTATACTGCTTGGTAATTGGACAGTCGAGCCCTGCAAGCAGCCACCCAGTGACTACTAGTAAAGACAAAAGAAACGTATCGGCACATACAAGAGAGCCCGGATTGAATGATGGAATGACATCTTCTAAACTCGAAATGCGTTTTCTTGTCTTCCCTTCCTTTGTCAATATTCTTTTTTCCTTCAACGAGTAATCCTATAAAGAGGGGCTAAACGGAGGTGGTGTGTGGCTCCAGACAAATGCATAAGATCCCAGAATGGCCAACGTAATAACGGTTTCTAAACCAGAATAGAATATTTTAGTCTTCCAGCCAACTGACGCATCACCAGACACATCATCAGCCAAAAAAGTTTAGTGTGTTAAGTGGCTGATGATTGACAATGGGGGTTAGGGTGCAGCGGCTCCTCCTGTTGCACTGATTATTTTTATCTTGGTTTGTGTTTCCAGGAGGCAGGTGCTGCTGTGGCGCGCGCAGATGGGTCTGCCGCACTGTCAGCCAGTGCGCCTATCCCATGTCAGGCGACCGATCGGCTAAGCGGTGGCCTGTTGCTGACGGGGAAGGAGGGAGTGAGCTCAACCCTCAGCATGTTTCTTTCCTCACTATAATCAACCTGATGTGCTTGAAGCTATCGCGGTGCGCTAAAGGCTGTGGTTTGGAGGGTTACCAGCTGACGCGATAACTTGGACACCACAGTCAGCCCAATGTGTGACTTGTTGGGTGGAGTGGCTTACCACGGGCCGAGAATCAGGCTGTAAAGACTCCTTAATTTAACCTTTATGGCGCTCCAACAAGCGCGGAGGCCTACCTGATAAAGAAGTTTGCTGTGGCGCGTGTTGGAGTATTGGCCGCGCCAGCCGTCTGCGATCTCCACCATCGCTGACCTTCTCCACTATTGTCTTGATATTGGATACAGGTATGGGAATAGTAGAAGAGTTATATATATCCTGCGAGTCTACTTTCACTAGAATACACCTATAGTCACCGTGTCTACCTTAAGCGTGCTGAAGTTCGAGGTGGACATCGTCGCAAATGACGGTTGAACTGTCATATTTATCACTAATTTTCTGATAAAAAAAGGCACTACCTCAAAGGGAAATTGTATAAATGAATGAAAAGGTTCGCGTTCCAGGTATGGATAAGGCAGAAGACTTTTCGAGCACCGGATCAATTTGTTTATTGTCCTGAGCTTTCGAACTCTTACAGGAGTTCATCTTCAGAGATAAGAAGCAGCAACCAAAAGGAGGGTAATTATAGTGGCCAAAGGCCAATCAACTGTCAGCGGTCGTCAAGGGAAAAGACACATAAACCAGGAGGATGGAGGTCGGGGGGAGGGGGGAGCAATTATATGGGTAAACGCTAATTAACTGTCAGTGAAGACGGTTGTCGTTCGGGGTCATGAGCAGTAATTAGTGTAAAGCCTTGTCCCCAGGGTAGAGGGTCCCGGTGATCCTGCCTCCTCTTCTGGCCGGTTCTTAGCGGGTTCCTGTTCCCTTTCAATTCTGATGTAAGGCGTGGCCTTGTTTCGTCCTTCACTTAAAAAATGGCGCAAAACTTTGTAGGCCGTGGGGAGGTCTAGATGCCTGTTGACGGAGTTGGCATCTGAGTACCATGCCTCAAGTGTCAACCTTTCGGCTTTTGAGTTTCCTCGGCCTATGATAGTTGCTCCTTGAATGTCGAAGTTGTGGCCAGTTTCTCCGATGTGTGCTGCAAGCTGCGAGTTAGGATCTAGTTGCTGAGCCGCCCGTTTGTGTTCGCGTAGGCGGGTCTGCAATTGTCGGCCTGTTTCTCCCACATAATTACAGTCTCCGTTATTGCAACGTATCTTGTAGACAACTGCAGAGGTTTTGGTAGGGAGCAGTCTGTCTTTGGGTTGCATCACACGCCTGCGTATTGTTGCCTCAGGTCGATGGGCTATGCCCACTCCAGCGGGTTGTAACAATCGTGAGACTGCTTCAGAGACTCCTTTTATGTAGGGAATGGCCCTCCAGACGTCAGGTTGTTGTTGCATCGGCCGTCGTCTGTTCACTCGGCGCCTGCTGCGTTTGATAAATGACATCGGGTATCCATTGGCTTGGAAGAGTTCATAAAGGTGTTGCTGTTCAACTCTTCTGTCCGCAGGAGTGCTACAGTGTGTTTCAACTCTTTGGAAAAGAGTACGAACGCAACTGCGTTTGTGACACACGGGGTGATTGCTGTTGAAGTGTAACACTTGGTTTGTGTCGGTGGACTAGACAGAAGTGATAGGTTTTTTCCCAAAATTTCTAATGCATGAACAAGCATCACACTTGACGTGCTGGAAAACATAAAGACATGCTTTTTCCCGTCTCAGAGGATTGTTATAGATTAGCTATGAAGGCTATAATATATATATATATATATATATTATGGCTGAAATTTGTAGGAGAGTGCACTATTTTGCATTGTTTGTAAGTATTTAGCGCATAAATGCCCTGGACAAGGCCTACGTGTCTGTCGAGCAGTAAGGCAGATGACAAGCGTTTGTTTAACGTACGTTCCTACAGCAAGCTGGCCATTTTGTTTTCTAAAAAGCATGCTAATTTAACCTAAAAATAGCCATGTTCCTCAAGAAAACTCCATCCACTGTGCATTATTATAACTTGTAAATTTTAGGCAGGTTTGCATCCAGAGCAATTTAAGTAGTACCAGTTGGCAGGTACTTTTTATAGATGCATGAATAATTCAAGAGGAGCCCTTAAATGGCCTAACAAGCACCCTAAAAATGAACTGTGAGGTGCTATTGGAGGTCCAGGTGTGAGGTAAGAGGGCCACCGGGTTTTTTCATGGGGTAAACATTTTATAATTTATAAGACTAATCTATAAATAGTTAGAAAGACACATTGCGGGCGGGCTACGTAACTACAATTCATGATGGCATTCGTCCGAAAGTAGACGAAATAACGGCTTTTTCTGTTTGCTGGACCAAAACACGATGCAATATGTCAAAATCAACTTTGAATTAGAATAGACTATAATTTGATGGATAAACGTTCATGCTCTCATCGTCACCCACTGTGCTGTCGGGTTGCAAGAATGATTCCCGTGACCTATCGGTTAGCATTCAATTACCAATAAAAATGCTCTCGGTCGAAACGGATAGTGGTCAGTGATTAGAACGTTGGGTTTCTAGCCAACAGGTAGCGGATTTGATCCTCAGGTAGTGCGGTATTTTGGGTTGAGTAGGGCTGGCTGATGACGACTAAAAAGCCAGAAATAAACACTACAGTCTCCCTCGTCCTTTTCCACAATGCTCATCAGTCTAATTTTTTGCACAATCTCACCTGCGGATAAAGCTGTTCTAATTAATACATTACATAGGTTACACGTTTTTATTGCATAGCTTTAATCAGTAAATTGAAAGCCTTATGTTTGTTGAAACAAAAGGGACGTTTCTAAACATATCCGAGCGTTAGGGGCCGCAATAACTACCATGTTTCCCCGAAAAAGGTGCAGTACACGGGAATAAGGGCTATTTCGAACCTTCGCAAAGCAGAATGCCCGCCACGTATTTCCAGTTATGGTCGGAGGAATGACATGTTAATCATTTCACATTGATAGCCGACTCTCACGACATCCATCGCACGCGCATGTCCGCTTCGTTTACTACACCAACCTGACGTGGTGACCAAGTACAAATAAGCCAAGTGCCATCTACGCGTGCAAAAAGCAGCAGGCTTTCACGGAACGGGATCTAACATATGCTAAATGGTCCTAGAGGCCTTACTTGGCGACAATCGTACTTCATAATGTGATAATGCCGTGCCTTTAGAAGGTTTTTGTTACGTGCTTATCCGTTTTTAAAACAATGAAATGAATATTTTCGATTATTGACGTCAGTCCGCATTTTTAGCGTTTATCTTTTGCGAAGGCAGCTTAAGCCGAGTCGGTTCATTTGATGAGTAAATGTCTGCACCTTTTACTAATTAACAGGTCCTAATGCGGTGGATATGCGAGTGACTGGCCCAATCAATGCGTGATTTGAAAATGCGATTGCAATGACAGAACAGGTTTGGATGGAGTCTGCATTACGTGTCATGTTAGTCGTGCTATTACTGGTGATGCGCAGAGCATCAAACCTCTTTTATCGATTGAAGAATTGGGCCTTTACAGTGTTCGCTGTTACCGTCGCCATTGGGGTCGCGGTCGAGGAGATAGAAGTGCCAGTGTGTAGCCAAGGCACCGGTGGTACTATTCGTAGTCGTCGTCTTCATCACGGACGCGGTTAAGTTAAACGCAAGACGGCAGTTGTAGGTGGAGATGAAATGTAGGAGATTTCCTTCCAGGCCGATCTGGGCGTGGATTGATCGTCGGTCCAGGCTGCGTGGTGGAGCCTACAAGGCTGTGGGTGACGAGGGAAAAATCGGGCAAGCTGGGGATACCGATGGGCGGGTGTGGCGTTGGGCTCTCCTCGTTCAGGACAGCGAAGGGAACATTTTCTAATTCATCGGCCAGAGATTCTCCTCAAAGACCGGCCGCCAAGTTAGAGCACCACAGGTTGTGCTTGGCGTTCACCTCACCTAGCACCAAACAGTCTCTGGAAGGTAAGTAGGGAGCGATGGAGGCGGTGAAACCGGCAGGACAACTGAAAGTTGGAGGGATATAGACGTACATGATGGTTAGTTGTGCCGGGCCTACAGTCGACGGAAACTGCCAATGCTTCAGTGGGGTCGGCATCAAGCAGGGAGAGATTATGATGGACAATGAATTAACTCCACCAAGAACAAACGTCGTCAACTTGTTTCCGAAAAGAGGGAGCGGGCCAGCAAGGGCGAACAAAACTTGGTTATTTACAACAACCAAGTGATTCAACGTCCATTGTTCTCACCTTGGATAGGTCCGTTCCGGATAACCACACAGTTGGCTCAGTAGAAGGAGGATTGAGCCCAATCGAAAAACATACAGAGGCAGAACGAAGGGGAAAAACATTTTGTTATTTAGAACAACCAAGTGATCCATCGTCCACTGTTCTCCCTCAGGAAAGGTCCTCCCCGGATGACCGCATAGTTGACCCGGAATGGGGCGGGGAGAACCTGACTGTAACAAATTCTCGAGCAAACAGAAAGTTAACTTTCATGTACACAAATGCACAGAGTATGCTTTCAAAGCTTGACGAGCTGAAGATTCATGCCTTTGAGTTATCACCAGATATAGTTTCAATAACGGAAACTTGGCTGTCTGAACAGGTAGCCGACGGCGAGGTACCCATGCCTGGCTATCAACTGTTCAGAAAAGACAGAGAAGGTCGTCAAGGCGGTGGCGTAGCAACATACGTGAAAAATGGACTCACAGTTTTAGACAAAACGGATAAACTGGCGTGTACTTCCGAGGCCATCTGGCTGTCCATTAAAGTACCAGGTGCATCCAACCTCGATGTACTGACACTCTACTGACCACCGAGAAGAGAGCCAGTAGTGGATGCCTCCTTGCTAGAGGAGCTGGAAAAGATTACTGCCCGATCGGACATCCTGATTGTGGGGGACTTTAACGCGCCTCACATCGACTGGGGTGCGGCCTGCGCACATAGCTCCGATCTAACCTTCGACAGCTGCCTTCTGAGCATGACTCTGAAGTTATTTCTCACGCAACACGTCACTTTTCCGACAAGGATGCGCGATGGCCAACAGTCCAACTGTCTGGACCTCGTTCTCACGAAATCGCAGGACAGCATCGACGAAGTGTCATGTCTTCCACCACTAGGTAAAAGCGACCATGTTGTACTGCTATGGGAGTACTCGTTATTCTCAATACCGGAGAGACCCTCAACAGCCAGACGAAATATTTGGCGAGGCGATTTCGATCGAATGAAGACCGAACTCACGCACGCCGATTGGGAAACTCTATTTTCTGGAAACATAACTGCGGACTGGGAAGCTTTCCGGACCACACTGCACAGACTCATCGACAACCACTGTCCAATTTCGCGACAAAAGGTGAACACTAGACCGCGATGGCTTACGCAGGCCTTAAAAATAGAAGTGAACAAAAAGCGGAAGCTGTGGAAAAAAATGCTAGCAGACAGGACTCCTGCATCTGTCAGTGCCTACAAAACTCAGAGAAACCGGGTCAAGGGTCTTATTCTCAAAACAAGACGGGCTTTCGAAGCAGACTTGCTAAACCGGGCCACAGTGAACCCCAAACTGTTTTACAGTTATCTCAGGAAGATTACCAAAAACAAGGATCCGATACCCCTGCTAAGGACCGCCGAGGGAAGAGACTTGATAGATGATGAAGCGAAGGCTGATCATCTGTCGAAATTTTTCCGATCAGTCTTCACAAAGGAAACGGCATACGATCACCCCACCGACGACACCGAAGCGAATACAGTATTTGAGACTGTCCAATTCCCCGAGGCTGCTGTTCTTAAGGAACTCTAAAGCTTAAAAGAATCTAAGTCACCAGCTCCTGACAACGTACCAGCCAAGATTTTGAAGGAGCTCGCCAATGAGTTGGCCAAACCACTCTCGTTGCTCTTCCAAACCTCCTTCGAAACCGGATGCCTACCAGTAGATTGGAAATCCGCGAGGATTACACCGCTATACAAGGGGGGAAGCCGGGTCTCAGCGAATAACTACCGACCAGTAAGCCTTACTGCAATCTGTTGCAAAATCATGGAAAAAATTATCAAGCAACAACTTATGCAGTTCCTGGAACAAAACCATCTGCTATCGGATGCTCAGCATGGTTTTCGTAGAGGTAGGTCCTGCGTTACAAACTTGCTCTACTGTTTAGAACGGTGGACTGAGGCAGTCGATAGTGGAAACTCAGTGCATGCTGTCTATATTGACTTAAAAAAGGCTTTCGATAGCGTGCCGCACCACCGCCTCCTTTATAAAGTCAGCCGCATAGGAGTAAGAGGTAGGCTCCTTACGTGGATAAAAAGCTTCCTAATCGGTCGCTCGCAAACTGTCCACATCAGCGACAAACAGTCAGCCAAGGTTGAGGTTGAGAGTGGTGTTCCCCAAGGCTCCGTTCTCGGCCCTATTTTGTTCGTTATCTACATCAACGACTGTGTCCGCGAACTGGATTGCGGCATCGCCATGTTTGCCGATGATATAAAACTTTGGAGCGAAATTCGAACTGCGGCTGACGAAGTGCACTTACAGGAAAATTTAAATAGACTTCAAAAATGGTCGGCGGACTGGCTCTTACCGTTCAATGAGAGCAAGTGCACCACCATTCGAGTTGGCAAATGCGGTTCTTCAAACGGCACGGCTTACCGACTGAATGACATACCATTGAAGGAAGTGAACGCCCAGAAAGACTTGGGAGTCTGGATCACACCCTCGCTTAAACCCTCCCTGCATTGCACAAAGGTAGCCAAGTCCGCGATGTCGATCCTATACCTCGTCAAACGAGCTTTTTCTACCTTCAATGAAGAGTGCTTCACATAAGTCTTCGGAACCTTCGTACGACCGCACCTAGAATCCGCTATTCAAGCTTGGAGACCCTGGGCCAGGAAAGACATCAACATCCTGGAAAAGGTACAACGGCGCGCAACCAAACTTGTTATGGGGCAGGGCTCGCAGCCTTATGAAACACGGCTGTCGAATCTCAACCTCTTCCCTTTGCGCTACAGGCAGCTTCGGGGGGACCTGATACTAGCATTCCGCGTATTACGTCTTCAAGACTGCTGTCTTATATCAGGGGATTTTTTCGAATTAGCAACGACCACGAATCTGAGGGGTCATTCCCTCAAATTAAAGGTGACAGGGGCCAGGCTGGACGCTCGGAAACACTTCTTTTCAAAAAGGGTGGTCGGAGCGTGGAATGCGCTTCCTCAGGACGTTGTTATGTCGGAATCGCTAGAGGGTTTTAAGCGAAAACTGGATCGATATAGCAGTGCACGATGGATCGGAACTGACAATTTGCAATAACAATAATACTACTTCCAATTTTTCAGTAGTATTGGTTTTTATATCCATTCACGTTTGCTATTTATTACGCCCTCCCACGCATAGCCTCATGCGAAGGTCTCCGCGGTCTACCCTACTTGGCTATCTGCGTACCGTGATTACCCGCTGGCGATCTTATCAGCCAGACCTGCCGGTCTAAACGGTCACCCTTGGTTCGACCCAAAGCGGACTGTCGACGATCTGGACGGATGCCTCTGTTTTTCCAGTTCCGTGGCGGACTCTGCAATCAGCAAGGAAGAATCAGGACGCGCCTTCTACACGGTGATGATCCTGGGAACCTTTGCAATGCCTCCCCCCCCAGTGGGAACTCCCTTTTTTCTCCTAAATCCCACGCATTCCCCCCACAAGGGCGACAGTTTTTCTCCTAAAAATCCCTGAGGAGTTTTTTCACTGTCTGCTCCTATTTTCATCCTATGACTCAGGACAACTGGCCTCGCCAACAGTCTAAGCAGCAAATTTTTTGCTTCCACTGCACATATGTACAAATAGGGCACTCAAAGGAATTTTTCCTACATACCCTCAATATACTGATACTGATACTGAAGAAGGCCAAACCTCCGCCTTTCTTGCGGCCGCGGCTGCAATGGACGATCTGAAGTCGGCACAGGGAGGAAACATCGGTTGACTGAGTTGTCATCCGTGGCCCAGGCTTCATTCAGTTGCCTGCCTGTCTTGTTGCCAGCGTGAACAATTATCCTCACGGCTGCGAAGTTTATTTTGTGACCCATCTCATGGGTGTGGGCAAGCAATTTCAATAATGTGTGTTCCCGTCATATAGCCAGGTAATGCTCTTGTATGCGCGAAACTAGCATGCGCCCAGTGCCGTGTAATTTCGGACAGCTTAGAAACTGCTTTTCGATCTATACACATACCTGGGATGCGAATATTTGCCTTGCTTTGCAGATATTTGATAGATGATTTTAAAGGTCCTAACAGCGTAGTATTTGTACTTCTCGTCGACAAGCACCTATAGCAGCGTAACTGTAAAATATTTGTCTGGGTAGGCCATCGCCATCCACCATCACAAGGGGACCAATGGAGTTCAGTTGCAGTTACCTAAACATGGTGTGACAAGTTCCACGAATTTCCTGTCTAGGATCTTGTTCTACAGCTTCGCTTTTGCAATATTTGGAGACATCTGATAAGGAAGTTGTACAGCCACATGACATGGATGACATAGAATTTCCATGTTTCGGCCCCATAAATAAAGTTCGTCAGGACTACCGCCTTGCTTTAAGGATGAACTTCTCGTCGATTGCAGACTATTAACGGTGACCGTTCAAATAGCTGGGCAAATCTACAGGTCCAATTGGCTACTTTGATATCAATAATGTCCTCCCGTGAGATTATGCTCTCCGGAATTTCAGTTTGCTCACGATGGTGATTTGAGCTTTACTGATGCTGAACTGGGTTTTCTATTGTCTTATCGAGCGTTTGGTAGGCATATCTATCTTCATACTGCAGTTTGACTTGCGCTAAATCCTGAGGAGGATTATGCTGCATGCATTTCCCGTTTCTGCTACTATTTGCCGCTCATGTCTCTGATGAAGTATCTGTGACGGTGTAGAAACCTCAAGTTGTGTTTCTCATAGCCATCCAAGCTTCTTCTTCTCATTTAATATTGGCGTTAAAATTAATAGTAGGATTAAGGTAATTACACGGCAATAGAAACTGTCAAGTCACCTTTTATACATGGGGTACCTTTTCCCGTGCCGACTTAGTTACGAGAATGTTTTCCATTCCCACTCATAAAGTGGTATGTCTTGTTGCAATTGTTCTCAAAATCCAGACATTAAATTCCAGTTGCGCCTTGTGTGAGTCCCCAAGGAAGAACATAACAAGAAGAGCATACCCGGTACAGCATACTTATGGCAAACAGAGCGTACATGAAGAAGTGGATCCAAAAAGCAAAGGGAGACCGAAATGGCAATTTTTGGCTTATAAGCCGTCATCAGCCAGTCATACCCATACATATCAGGCCAATCAGATTGTGGCCTCAAGAGAGGGATAATATACCGAGTGCTCTCGTATTGAACAGAGTGATAGGGCAGAACACTTATCATGATCGATCTCATCACTCGCGCAGATTGTACCAATCGATAGTGTACCATGGGGTGAGTAATGAAGATTGTAAGACAACCAGTTGTTAGGCCTGCACCTAACATATCCAAACTGTTGTTCGCTTTTGATTTTCATTGGCGAATATCCTCTGCATATGTGATCTTACAGCGGCTTCTGTTATGAGGCCTGAGCGTGAAAGAACGCAGTCTACGAAATTAAGCAGTCAGCATGTATTGAAACAACACATTTCATGGAAGTTTAAAAACGTTTTTAGGATCCCACTGACGACCGCAATCATCTGCTACGTTTGCAAAAAACTATCAGAAAGGTAGAGTGGTTAACAAGACAACGGGTACCATATTAAATTACCACGTGTTCTGCATCTGATTGCATACCAGGATATTGAAGGAGGAATCAATGAAAGTGCTTTGAGTTTCCAGATTTTAAGCTGTGGAGTATGTATCGCTATTTTAATGATTTTGTGAATAAAATTAATGCATTTTAATGGAAGTTGTGCATTCTCCATTTGGGCTAGTTTCTCTGGAATAATGATGCATGATCATTTAGTTACGGTTTGTTGGTTCCGCCTTAAAGCCTGCTATATTAACCTGACTGCGTTTGAAATATTTATGCACAATTGGATGCAAAGACGCAAGCGGTAAATGGACAGCTGTTATTCTTAGCTATTAAGCTATGCGAGCTTATTATAGCAAAAAGAGAATTATTTGGAAAAATAATGTTACCTTATATGAAAACACAACATGCAAGCCTATCATGACAACCAAAATTGTCAGTATGCCGGATTCCTACGCATCTAAGTCAAGGTAAAAATAGTTCCCTGCCATTTGCTTGCTACGAAGCTTTTTTAATGAAATACGCTACTTTTTTCTGGATTAACGCTGCAAATTTATAGATTGAAACTCTTAGAATTTAGTAATTTGCGTGTGTAATAGCGCGTGTTCCACGATATGTAACGTTGAATATGCCTTTTTGTTTTTATGCTGATCTGCAAACGTAGACTTAAATGTGTAAAAAGAAAACCTCGTAAACTATCGTGCCTTCACAGTATTTAACTTCAGTAACGGTTTTTGAACAATAAAAAGGACCTGCCAGAGTATGTGTCCAGTTTTAATAGTATACTGCACGACTTTTACTGCACAGAAATATTTTACAATGGGTCTATTTTAGGATTTATAATTTTTCGTCCTCGTTTCAACAACTATAGATAGAATCGGTTGATGTAAATAATCTGGACTTTAAATTAATCAGCTGCGTACTGGGATGTAAATCCTTGTCAACCAGGGTCACACTTAATCCTGTCTAAAGCAAACTGTTTAGCTGCCTTCTATTTATAATGGGGGGATAATTACCCTTAAAGAATACAGTTTTTAGCAAAGATTATCAATTAAGTTTTATAATTAGCATAGAAATGAGTAAAACCAAAACGAGACACAATAAGCACTAAAAGGTTAATCCACGTAGTGGTCGCTAAACATTCAATTCAAACAAAGCTTTAAGAGTATGCGCCAGGATCAGTAATTTTTCTGCTATTCATAGTGCTGTCCAAAATACCCTCAGCGTGAGATACGTCAGCATTATTGTTGTAACAGTTTTGCGCTTGTCTTCAGTTACATTGACCACTTTAAGGGTTTACAATCATCCTTTCTCATTTTATTCGGTCTTTCAATTTTTTTTCTGTTGAATGTGAGTTCAGTGATCGATAGTTGTGGGGCACCATCTTGAACCTCACAGTCAACCATAAACAGATGTTAGTCATGTATGCAGAAAAATATTACGGATTTACTAACACTTGATACCTGAAACAGTCCGGGATTGAATTTGCGGTGCCCCCAGACCTGGGACTACGAAAGCCTGGCTCAAGAGGGTTGAAAGACAGAAAATGTCCAATCCAGTTTCTCTTGTTTGAGTCAGTAAAGGACGGTTTGTGAGTTCTTAGCTACAACAAAAGTAAAGTAAGAATCTGCAACAGGGCACAGTTATGCATTTACTCCACATTGAGTTTCAAGAACTTATGATGCGAAAACATTTGTAGAAGCACTGATACTAAGTGCGTGCTTGCGAAACCCCTGTACGCATATTGCTTCGCAGACATAGATGGACAAATTTGATCAAGGCGAGTACCCTCTCGAAAGGACACATCTATTTCAATAAGGAAAACTTTTGTTCGGCTTCTATCAGGCCATGTTTACAAAGGAAACACGGATCTCCACGCAGAAATTCGCAAGAGGTCCTTATCACACAGAGTGCATTTTTTTTGTTAGCACTGGCTGTGCAAAGATTTCTTATTATTATTTGATTTATTGAACTTCCCTGAGTAATACGTTTGTATAACATACAAACATGTTAAAAGATTCCACAGCTTCTCTACCAGGAACGTATTTTGTCCTCGAAAATATTGTCTTTAAAGGGAAACGCTGATTTCCGTTGTTCTAACTTCATCGTTGGGCACCAGAAATGTAACTTAATTAAATCGTTTCCTTTTCAAGTAAATTGACGGCAGAATGCCAGTGCTATTTTTGTAAACCCAAATAAAATAACAAATAAAATCAAAGATGGTTATCAGACTACACAGTGGCGAAGACTGTAACCACAGGCCGCTATTCCATGAATTGAATCAAGTTATACTCAACTCTTCCTTACTGCGTATGCTAACCGCAGTTTCAATAAAAAGAAGTAATGGATCTTCGCGTATCACTTTCTCTTCGTGGGCTCGTTCAGTCGTTCTCTGCTGAAACAGTTTTGTGCTGTCTTTACTCATAAACTCATAGTCTCTGGTCTTCTCTTGGTCAATTTTCTGACCAATTTAACTGTCTTAAGTATCCTTTATAAAATTGCTGTGAAATATTGTCAGCTTTCAACACATCAATTGACATAAATGTCAAAAATTTTTAAATGGACTTCAAAACCCTTCCATTCTTCAATCTCTCAAAAAGGACTGATACCGTGGTGGCCAGCTCTTGTCATCATTCTTTCACTGCTATCTTGACTTCCAATCTGTTGTCATGAAACTACGCAGATACAGAACTATACGAACGTTTCTCATCTAACAAGTGCAACCGAAGGCTAATAACCATGTCAAGGATTCTGCTCCGCCAAAATACCGCCATTCGGATAGTCCAATCACTTATTACTACACACATCAGAATATGAGCTTTGCATGTGTCAGTAGCTCATTTCACATACCGCACAAATCAAGGATATTTCGTTCCTTTCAATTGTATTGGCAGAGAGCTAGAAAACAAAATGTGGAATCTGTACATATTCTTAACTACTGTCTATTTTTTTGTTTCTTTCCAGTATCTCCAATTAATTTTATGTTTATCATAATCGATATAAGACAAGAAATCGGTTCATACAAATCCGAGGCAAACAGGTTGCAGCCTTAAAGAAATAAAAATCAGCCGCCTTGAGAGAAAAAAGGGGCGGTAAATTAGAAGACTTTATAAAAACGATAACGAAATTTGTATGCATACGAAGAAGTGAACTACAAAACTAATTTCTGGGAATCTCAAGAATTTCCCAAAGGTTTAGCTTTTCTTATGTAAGATTGGAACTTGTGTGCATGTAGTCGCTAACCAAAAGACATAGAAGGTGCATTTTTCTCTACTTTTCAAAAGGTACCCAGCATGAAACATTCTTGCTTGCACTAAGCCAATCTTGTTTAAAGCAGCGGGTTCTTTTTTATAGACGATCTGTGGAAACAACAAAAGCAAAATACCATGTTGACTAATCGATACATTTTCACGATTCGGCAAAGAAGACTTCCTTTAGGTTCTGGTGGAGAGCTCATCAACAAATGAAGTCTCTGCTGATCAGTACTCTGAGTGGACAAATAATCTGAACCTAGAACCAAATGAACCTGTGATATCCGATGATGTTGGTTTATCCCTTTCTTGCATGACACTTGTAAATAAAGTTGATGATTAAATGGTACAAGCCTACAGCTTCTATGATAGTCTTAAAAATCCGTTCTGCACTGGTGAAAAATTGCAGTTCAATGGGCTTTTTCCTATCAGGCTTATTATTGAACTGATTCTTTAACGGACAGAAAATAAGGTTTTCACGAAGCACGAAAATCTTTTAAAACTGTTTCGTCGATAGAAAACATCTTAAATCACGCGCTCTAAAAATTCTGAAATTGGTTGATCCTAATGCATAAGTCGCAATGGAAGCTGAAACGAACAACCGAATTCCCTTCTATGTGCACCTGTGTGATACTTGGCTACTGTACACTACAATCCAAAGCAAATACTGCACTGCAATATCATGCTCTCTCTGTTTTCCTGCATCCAGACTTCATCCTAGGGAGTTGGAACACATAGCAGCATGCCAGTGGTCAAAACAGCTGAAATGCAATACCTGCATGACTTCGTCATAGTTAATTGATATTTAAGCCATTTGCTTCAGTAGAGAAAATAATGAATGATCAGGTGACGGCCAAATAATGAAGGAGATCAAACTATGGAGGACCGATTTCTACAAAAATGTATTTTCCGTGGCAATCCTTTGACACGTTAAACTCATTAAAGTAGGCGTAACACTTCCATCTCGGGGGCCATTTGCCTGTGATGCAAGCATGGTCCAGACTGTCCAAATCTTAATCCTCTGTTTATGTTTATCATATATTGCAATAACCAGGTCTGCAAATGCGACGAAGACCAACCCATTTACATCAGCAAAAACCGTAACCTCGATGTTAAAAACCAAAACACGCAGCTTGCAACTCATATTGGACAAAGCATCCACGCTCTTGACCTTCAATGACCGCTCTTAGCAGCACAACTTGCACTTGAGTTGTTATATTCCAATGATAAATATATCAGCAATTATCTAGAGTTTTCTGGAGCCTATAACATCATGCGCAATTGTAAACATTAAGATAAGGACAAAAATGCCTCAGTGAATTAAAAAATTCTAGTAGACACCTAATAGCGACGAACTCTTACAAGGGTGAACAGCAAGCATCCTGTGCATAAGCGATAAAAACAGCTGTCGATCCTTCTCCTTCATAAAAACGTCAACCAGTAGTTTGAAAAATTGAGAGAAAACAAATTCAGTCATATAAAGTTGAGGGCAAATTTGTTTGACAGTTTAGTTTTTGAGAGCTGATTAAGTCCCTGAAACCTTAGCAACACGACAACGTTACGCCACTTCACTTTCTCGTCTCGGCGCTCCCACCTTCACGAACCAAATCTAATAATAGTCTGCTTTAGGTCTAAATACAGCAAGCGCAAACCACAATACTCGGTAAAACGGGTCAGATGATAATGGGGGATACGTGGGTGGACCATTGTTTTAGATTACTAAAATAAGTGATATTTTATTTACATACCAGTTGCATGCAATATAAGTTTTCATATATGCAGACTGATTGAACTGAATACATGCAATTTTATTCAAGAGATAACATTTTCTTATTCCTTACCGTCACATTCGTTTAAATAGCATTCCATGTTTGCATTTTAAGTATGTACTTTTCTTTTTTGATAGTAAAAATGCGACCCACGATGTGACCTTGGCATTGACAATTTGACCACCACCGACAGAAACTCTTGATTTATAATGTCTGCAAAAATGGATATCGCAAAGTGCGAACTAAAGTTTGTGACGTGAATCGGTGTCTAGACATTCGATCAGTTGTCCTATGCGACTACATGTTCTCGCCATCTGTCAATTGACGGCAAACAGCTTGGTTCTAGTATGCAAAAATCGTGAAAGTTGCCTTTCAACGTTTCGATAATTACGAACAGTAATATTACCTTCTTCTTTTTGCAAACTTTCTACTACACTGTAGTTCAGTGAATAATTATAGGCGGTTTTGTATTTATTCCAACAGATCCTTATCATACATGAAACACGCATTAACTGCTCGTTAATCAAGCCTAAAATATACTTGTGCACGAAGATTTTGTGTCACTGCGTGGCCGTATGATAAAGCTATACCCAGGTTGTAAGACCCTTTTTCTAGCGTCCCCTGAAGGAAAGTTAAGATTATCTGCTAAGATCTCGTGCAAGCCCGCATTTTTTGCTGTTTTCTTTAGGGCCGACTCCTGTCCATGAGCACTTATCCTATTTTACACATGGGTATTTATCATGAATTTGGCCCCTCACTAAGAGTTTTACTTAAGCCAGTAGCACAATGTCGACTTTGACTATGTCAGTAGCTTACCATTTTAGAGAGTTCATGCGAACAATTCTACCACAGTCGGCTTTTTGAGGAGACTAAACGTGCGTTTGGTTTCGTGAATATCTGGTTGCTATCTATAAAACGCGTTTTACATTGCCGAATTTTTTACTTGATGCTTTTCTCAGCATTCTAGGGACCCCTTAAGTTGTTGTGCATAAAGATACACTTAGCCCGTTTTTTCAAGTACGGGTGCACTCTAACGAGTTCTTTATATGCAATGATGGTGTTTGTTACCTTTTATCACTGACCGTTTCCGTCATGCTATGGCTGCATTTGAGATTTCCTTGTTGTGGAATAATATTGCAATGTAGATTGTCACCTCGGCTTTTACCCTTCTTATGGTTGAATTTTAGCTCTGTAGCAGTTGATATCAACTGACGGGAAGTCTTGATTCCTAACGTGTGCAAAATGCAAAGTTACACCTTTGGCGTGAATCAGTGTCCAGACTTGCGGCCAGTCGCACTTATGGGATCATTTTATCGCGCCCTGGGGACTGTTTAAAACAATTTCGTGGGAAGCCATACAGTTAAAGTAGATCGCGGCAGTACCCACATATTTTGGCTTTCGTATGCAAACATCGCAACGGTTGACTTCAATAGTTTTGTTATCAAAGAAAACCACTTTTTACGGCGTATGCATTTTTAAAAAAACAAATCGATATAAATCAATCGCATTTCCGCCTCTTGGTAATGCAAATTGGGCTTATAGTCTTCTTGGTCTAAACAGATCCTATGCCTACCAATAGGCACGTCTCTGGACCTTTTTCGCTCTTTTCGCAAACATTTTACCTACATGTTTAGTTCGATAAACAATTATAAGCGGTTTTATCCTATTTTTCACTACGCACATAGCATCCATTAAACATGCATTAACTAATATTTAATCAAACATTTAACACATTATGGCTCGGCAATGCTTGTCCCTAGGATTCCTTCTTACCTGAATTGTCGGACATTCACCTAGCAACCTTTGAAAGACAACGAAGATTTACTGCTAAAATATCGTACAGGCCTGTATTTTATGCTGTTTTTTATGGCCGACCGTTTTCAGTGAGCCTTTACTCCATATATTTGGGCTCTCAGTCTGATTCCTATCCTAGGCCATAAGCACGACGTTAGCACGTCCGAGCATTCATTGTGTCTGATTACGTCAATGGCCTGTCATCTTAGAGAGTTCATGCGTACAATTCCGTCGCCATCGGCCGTTTTGAGTAGACTATAAACATGAATTTGGTTTCGTGAATGTCTGGTCGCTATCCACAAGAAAGAATTTTACATTTGCGGAATTTTTTTAAGTGTTTCGCTTAGCATTCGAGGGACCACAAGGACTAGTCCGCATAAAAATTAATTAAGCATGTTCTTTTAGGTAATGGTGCACTTTGGCTAGTTGTTGAGGTGCAATGTCGGTGTTTGTTAACTGCTAGCACTGACCGTTTCCCAACTGATTTGAAGACATTGGGCGCGTGCACTGCGCTTATTACAATTCAGAAATATCCATAAAGGTTCTGCGGCATCGGTGTCTGCATGAACGACGACGCCATTTTAAAATCCACCGCAACCCTCTCGAAATATTTATTTTTGTGTCTGTTTTACCATCCTTATGCGAGATTTCACTGTAGTCAAAATAAAATCGCCACATTTTCTCAGCTATCCTGGGAATGATTGATGCTCTTCAGTGCAAATATGCTCATTTTCCAGTCGTACTAGCCCCTGAAGGGGGATGAGAGAGCACACACTTGTTAAAAATAGTTCTATGTCGCCAAAAACGTCGTCTCGTGCTATCCACCACTTTTCTTATAAATGGGAAAATTAAAGCACGTTTTCTCTCAATCACCAACGGAAGATCCCAGCAAACTCATGTGCATACGCAACCCGTATTTCCTACTGCTAATTGAGAATGTTTCTGATGTCCAATCCCCAATGGATCTCCAAAAATCAGACGAATAAAGGTATTGTCTCAACAATCCATTAGTCTTCTTTA
Organism: Ligula intestinalis; assembly: GCA_036362985.1. NCBI lineage: Eukaryota > Metazoa > Platyhelminthes > Cestoda > Diphyllobothriidea > Diphyllobothriidae > Ligula > Ligula intestinalis. The sequence continues at coordinate 22,833,978 of JAYGXS010000009.1, read as the reverse complement.
CAATCGCATGTGTTACAAAAAGACACTTTGAATGCAAGTCAATGGCGCTGTTGTAAAAACCGTAAACGATGACGAGAAACCATAAATTATACCTACTGTTCAAGTGTGTACAACAACTCCTGAATCTGCACACAGATTAGCGCGCATGTTAAATGGTAATAAACTACAGTGTTAATAATGCCATCAAAATGAATAAGGATACATTTCTGCTTTCTACGCTGCGTCACAAAATGAAATGAAGCAAATAGCAACTGCAAACTACAGCCTGTTTACGCAGTTTTTCCTTTGGACATTGTCGGCCTCCTCATTATGTAACTTCATGGTGATTCCTTCCATGACTTACAGATCTTTTGTTTGTTAGCTCTGTAAATACTACGGCCTATCAACAAACTCTAACTGATGATAAGATATTTCAGATACGTTAGACATCAACAGCGGGGTAGTCCCATTGAAAGTAGATTGTCTAACTCATTAACTATTGATTAATTTGACGGGGTGATGCAACACGCCTTCGAGGTTGTTTATGGTGTTCATTGAATTGCCTTGATGCGCATAATGATGTGTAATAGGCGAGAGTTCAGTTCAGATCAATACATTCAAGGAAATAAACGGAAAATTCGGCAAAAGCAAAGTTACTCGATGCCTTAAATGCATCTTTTTGGAGAACGGAAAATTTCATTCAGCCTTCACGGGAACCAGTGAAATGTAAGTATTATAGATGACGTTGTTTTCAAAAAAGCGAGAGTGAATTCTGCTTTGCAAATCTGGTACGTATAGTGTATGAAATTAAGTGATGAACTCGTGCAGCTGAGCTTTTTTTACCGCACTCAAAATAAGAAGCGTGTTGAATCATTTGTTTAAACACCCGCGAAATGTCTTTACTTATCTCTGCCACGCCGTAAGCGAACAATCTCGATACATTTTCTATCCACACTGGAGTCTTAATGAAAACAGAAAGGTGAAACTGTACAGAGGGAAGTTTATCAGCTTTCGTAAAAGGGTCAAATATATATTTTGCATCTCAGAAAGGGGCCTTGTAATTAACAAACGTACTGCACTCTGCGCCACTATTAATAGAAAGACGAGGGCTTACATTTTCTGCACAAAATGTACCCCTCATTTTCAGGCAAGCCAATAAACTGATTACAGTTGTCTATTTTTATCTTCACTCAACTTTCGAATACTGTAAAGGAGGCAGATATTTGACCCCTTAATACCTAATTAGATCATCTTTACAGTAGAAAACAGGTTATAGGATGCTTTTTAACTACTCTCAGATATTATTATTTGTAGATAGAGAAGCAGAAGGCGTTGCAATCACCGGAATCACACTTTTACTTGTCTAAGCTTTCATGCTCTTTCTATAGTCTATCTTCAGAGATAAAAGGTGAAAAGGACCAACCCACACGATATGGCATGCGCTGCCATACATTAAGGATGTATCGGAAGCGACCGAACGCATTGCTGTGGAACTAGTCGTCGGAATTGCGCACCGTCCCAATGCTAACTTGCGCAGCCGCATCATGCAATCAAGGACCATTTAATTCCAGTGAGCAGTTGGGCGTCGTGCATTGCATGCCATGTCTAAATTGTCCCCAAAACTACAAGGGACAGACAGGACGTATGCTTGGTTCGCGCATACGCGAACATAAGCGGGCGGTCCAACAGGGTGACGCATCATCGCAAGTTGCCGACCATACCTACGAGACCGGTCATGAGTTAAATTTCGCCGCTGCGACGGTATTCACGCACGCCGGCAACAAAACAGGCTGCGACTTGATTGAAGCCTGGGCCTCGGATGAGAACTCAGTCAATCAATTTATTGATCTGGCGCTGGCATATATATGTCACTGCGCAGGCATCTCCGGACTGATGGCACTAGTGGTTGACTGTTCACCCGCGAAAATGATGTTGCATTAGCCCACCGTATGTCAAAAGCATAAAAAACGAAACAAGGATTATGTGAACGTGGAATTCTACTTGTTCTGCTTTATTCACGCGTTTGTATTGCATGGATGGACTTTATCTACATTCAGAACTCCAGTTTACTCAGTTACTCAAATTTTGCAATTTTTTGGAATTTTATGCTTTTCTACTATAGTTGATAGAGCTAAAGGATTGAGGAGTACTTGATAAACCATTATAAATCTTCTTTTTTACTAAGATGTTATGGTCACTCCTGCAACAATTTGAAGGACGCTTTTTGGGCTGCTTTTGAGTGACCGAGATTTTCTTGTAAAAAAAAACCTTGGATTGTATTAGGTAGGATAGCTACTGTAGATGGAAAGGCGGAAGGAAGCGATAGTCAGCTGACGCTGCTCATGGGTGGGAATATTGGAAAACGAGGGCTTGTGTAGGCTTTGTTTACCTCTCATTGCCTTTTTGATGCCCCTTTGACAGCCAAATTGCTAACAAAATCTGAAGGATTAGTAGCGCTCAGGCGGACGTCTTTGAAATATGCTCCCGGGGGGACATGTAGAAGGGCAGAAAAATTCGACAATGTGGGTTGTTATGCTTTTTCAGCACACTACCTTTTTCTGGAACAATTTTTAAATCCATTTGGCCATATATTAGCACCTTTGTGCCGAAAATGATTCGTGAAACATCTAAATTATGCAATTATATGTCACACCTGACATGACGTTTCGTTTTTTGCCAGTTCGTAGGCGAAAGATATCTAGGAGTTTCTGATCTACGCTGTGATCTAAATGAATAGTGGCAGCTGAAAAGGAATGCCCAGAAGAATATCACTTTCCACAAGATATTCGCATATACGCCGCCACTCTGATGCGCATAAGTGAGCGTAGTAGTCAACAAATATATTGAAAACTGCCTAAGAATACAAAAGAGAGCGGCTTTTACATTTTTAGCAGAATATGTATCCTTGATTTCCAGAAGAGTCAAAACGCCGGTCAATATTTACCTTGTTTATCTTGAATTTACCTTTAAAAAAAGGTAAAAAACGCAGATATATGTCGCCGAAATACATAATCAAAGCGCTTTTGGAAGACACAGCTCGTTATAAAACGTTCTATGTTAATCTTATGCATATTTTTTTGCACGTTGCCAATGAGTCGGCATGTTTCGTTGACTCTAAAACCATGACTTAAAACATAAGACAGCATGCCCAAATCTCGTTATTTAGGTAGATGCTTTTAGTAAATATCTTACTGAAACATTTTGTTAAGCAGGTGGAACAGACTCCCTATTCAAGGATGTTTGCTAGAAAATTCCTAAAAGATGCTAATTGTTCAGGGCTATTTTGAGAACTATTTGCACGCCGTTGTCATCGAACAACCGAAATAATTACACATATACATATATACCTACATACATTACATACACACAATGGATTTCAATATTCAATACAACCGTACTTTGCATAGCACGTTATGTGGAAGTATGTCTAACCGTAAACGTCACAAAATGATTACCTTAAACGTTATTTATCTTCTGCTATATTATCTTCTCGTTTTATCATGAAAAAACTGCATCTGTACTGAAATCTTATGTTTATTCATTGAGCCTTATTCCTAATTTTTTTCGAATTTACCAGTCTTCAAAAATCGTTTTTATTTCAAGACACAGTTAGATTACTTGATGAATCACAACATGTCTTCTTTTTTACTAGGATGTTTAGTTTACTGCTGTAAAATGTTGAGGGACGCTCTTTGGGCTGTTTTTGAGTGACAGGGATTTTCTAGTAAAGAAACCCTTGAATTTCATGAGTGAGGAAAGCTGTTAAAGATGGGTTGGCTGAAGAGAACGATAGTTAGGCAACACTGCCCTTGGGTGGGAACGTCGAGTAACAAGGGCTTGTGCAGGCTTTGTTTAATTCGCATTGCCTTTGTGATACCCCCTGACAGTCTGATTGCTTAAAAACTTGAAGAATTAGTACCGCTCAGGCGAAATTCATTCCCATGCGGAAGGACAGACAAATTCGACAAAACGGGTGGTCTTTTGCGTTCTTATTTGTGCTCAGCATGCTGCTTTGTTGTGATATTTCAGATTTTAGCCCACTGTTTACTGGTACAATTGTTTAAGCCTTCCGGCAATATGCTAGCGTCTTTGTAGTGAGGAAAGAATTGTGCCAGATCTACATGATGCACTAATATGTTGCACCTAACAAAAGATTTAGTTTTTAGAGACTTTAAAAGTCTTTGACGTTTTAACTGATCGCTTTGCTTTTTTAAAACATTTTAACTTGTTAAGGTATATCAATAAATAAATTTGGTTTTGAACGGACAAAAATAAAGGCTTTAATAAATAGATGAACGACTATAGACAAATAGCGGGAAGACTTGGATGATACCTCTGGTTTTTACAACATTCTAGATCTTCAGGACATAGAATTTGAACTAGGATTCTTTGGTCGGTGAGCACATTATAAATTTATTGGGTGAGATTGATAATATTTAACATGCCAATGTAAGCGAACATGCAAATCCCAGAAAGTAATTGAGAAGAGGATGACTCGATCGCTAGAACAATTATTATCTTGACTTTACCTTCAAAAAAAGTTAAAGTATGCAGATATATGTCACCGAAATATGTAATAAAAGCGTCTATGCAAGACAGAGCTTTTTAAATAAATTCTTTAGTTAATCTAAGGCATATTGTTTTGGGCGTTCCCAATGAGTTCCCATGTTTGGATGATTCTAAAACCATGACCCTAACCATAATTAGGCCTGCCCAGATCTCACTATTTAGGTAGCTGCTTCTAGTAAATACCTTATTTTAAACGTTTGTTTATGCAGGTATAACAGACTCTCTATTTAAGAATGGTTTAAAGAAAATCGTAAACTGGAAAGAATTCATGGTTATTTCGAGGACTATTTGCACCTCATGGCAATCAAACTCCCGAAATAATTGCCCACATGCATAAGCATAATCTTCTTAAATACGAAAATGGTACTTGTATGATTGAAATTGACATATTTATCTAAATTTATAAGCCACAGACCGACCTGCCTACGCAAGATCCCACGAAGTATTTTATTCCTGTAACGTCCTAAGTGGCATAATCAAGCGAAGCGCTGATTGCTGCAGTCTAGTGTGTGTCAGCTGGCTTACAACGCGAAGCAACCATCAAAAGCTCTCAACAATTCTCGTTGGAATTCAAATTTTTACGACCCGTGTACATAAAACGGCGCGTAACATGGGAGCATATCTAACCGGAAACTTCATAAACACACTATTTTTAAATGTTATTTGCCTTCTGCGGCATTATCCATCTTCATGATGCATTTATATTTAAACTTCATGTTTATTAATAAATCTCAATCCCTCATTTTCTTGGAATTTCCAAAATACTGATTTTGATTTCTAGACATGTTAATGTAACTTTAAAAATCACAACATGTCTTCTTTATTACGACGGTGTTTACTTAATTGCTGTAGGCCTCTGGGGAACGTTGCTTTGGCTGCCTTGGCGTACCAGGTATATCTTAGTAAAAATGCTTGGATTGCACGATTTAAAGCGGCTGCTGTATTTTATCGTTTGGGAGCGCCCGGTGCATGTTCGATAGATAAGAACGTCTTGCAGATGTCGGTATTTGTTGTTCTGAGCTTATAGTGTAAATTAAATATCCAAAATACGGCCAAAGACGGCCAAATTGAAGTTCCCTTGACCACCTTGCGCGTGGTTTTGGCCTGCGTGAAGTGAGTCTTAAGACAGAAAGTAATGAAATATGCAGCATATATCCGCTTTGCTGTAGTTTATCAATATTTTGTATCGTCTTGTAAGAATCCGACAGATTCGTGTAGGACTTGCTGGTAGAGGCAACAATACTAAGATGTTAGTGACTGATATTTTTACTAGCATCAAAACTGTAGATAGGTGAATATAAAACATCCATAAACGAAGTCAATGTAGGCAGTATCAACTTCCCGTAACCACCAGTTGTACCTAGCTTATGGGAGACAGCTTAGTAGAGAATAAGGATACTAATTGACCAATCAGCAACCAGCCTGCGGAATGCAGCTGCAGACATCATATCTTGGTTCGTAAAGCCGACTCTACAACATTCTTCCCGATAAAAATGCCCCGCTTTTTGTTTAATTTTTGAGGAAGGCTTTTAAATAAGGCAATAACTTAGCTTTAAATCCTTTCAGCGCAATTAACTGTTTACCTGCACGAAAATATATTTTGAGCAATTTCATGAATTAACAGGTCAAACGGCACCAAAATCGTGCTCCCACTTCTGCGTTCTAAAGCAATAATTCACATTTGTGAAATAAAAAAAACGTTTTCACTCACTGAATAATCTTTCACTTCGGACTGTGACAGAAAAACATGAAACTTAGAGTGGCTGTTAGTATTCTTTGATTTCCTTTACGGTTTCTAAAATACCTAATTAGAAGTCCTCACGTTTTCTTTACAAGGCGATGCACAAATCGCAAATTCGAAGCTGGTTGTTGAAGCCATTTATATGAGGAGAAAATCAGAGCAAAAATTGTGCCAAGTAGATGTCTAGCATTTTTCCACTCTATGTTTTAGCTTTTTTCTGGAGTCGTGAATGGTCACCACCATTAAGGTCTTTCAATTTATAAAATTAATTGGCCTTCGATAAATTCTAAATTGGGCCATTTCACTTATAGGGGAACCGGATACAAGTTAAACAAACGGTCAGTTATGTTTGTTATTTAGTATGAGTGGGTCCTGTGAAGAAGGAAAAGGGTCTCGATAAGAGAAGGATGGTTACGCCGGAAGACTTCGGTGAAGCCAGTTTAGGGGAGAGGTCAAGCAAGGAAAGATATATCATGAGAGTGCAGACGGTTACATGCGGCTAGGTGACGGTAGGCCACACAAAACGTGAAGCTTTATAGAAGGCACTGACTAAGGGACTTACGATAGTTTGGTGTGACCTTATAAATCAATTTTAGATGTTGTTGGCGCACACGCGATGAACGGACTCAAACCATTGGACGAAAATGACGCTGTTTATGTTCCTGACTTCACCTTTGCCAAGCCATGTCAGGAGGTACTTCAGTATTCTTTTGTATAGGTGCTGTTTCGTATGACATACATAACCTGCCCCACAAGAGCAAGTAAACGAGTAGATACATATGAAAGTGGTCTGAGCTGGCAACCTATCTTTACCTTAATCGTGCAGAACCGAGTTGGTGAAGAAAAGTATCCTAACTTTCAATAATCGGAAGGTTCAGGACATAGCGTGTTTCTTGGAAGTTCGCTAGCAGCATCGTTTGGACTCCAAACGACCATTCACCGACCCAAATAGCTAGAGTCTCTGGGTCAGCGCCTGCTGGTAACAACGGAAGCCACCGCTATCAGGCTATAAAAGACGGCATTGTGTGCGCAAAAGAAACTCTTGCAAGCTTCACGACAGGCATGGCCCACGGTCGCTTAGCTGTATGCCCTTGTCCACACTTACTTTGTCGCTTTTCCCCCCTCCTTACAGCCGGCCCAACCAAACTCTTCGTGTTACCATCCTTCTCTTATCGAGACCTTTCCCCCCATTACAAGGGCTCACTTGTACTAAGCAATAAACATTTGCACACTTAATAGAGCAGTAGAACTTCAGCCTGCCCGCCAAGCGCTCCGCAAAAATGCAACGTCTGCCCAGAACAGACGAATAGGTCGGGCGAAGGAAGATACGCAGGGCCGCCAGCCGGCAGCCGGCGGCCGTGAACGAAGGAGGCTGAAACGATCAGGAGGCACACGAACGACGTAGTACATCTTCTCACGGAGGTGCCCATGAGGGCAATAACAATGTAAACGGCCACCAGCAATCAATCGTCATGCGCGCATCAGACACGGCTACAACACGAAACTGGCGGTAATACACACTAATTTGGTGCCGGCAGAAAAATAAACACTAAACTTTGACGAGGAAAGCGAAGCGTCAGCCTAAATATAACTTGGTCTCAGGGCCTGCCTCATCTTCCTATTCTGGGGATGATGAAAGCCACAGTGGATTGTTTATTTGATTAAATATGGGCGAATAAACGCACATTTGAGGTTGTTTGTTTTCTTCATTGATTGGACTTGAGGTGCCAAATGCTGCTTATTGTAAAGTATTTTAGGTAAGATCAGTTTACCTGTTGCAAATAGGGGCAGAATCGGGCCTTTTAGAGCGTTTGTTGATATATAAATACTTTTTATGCTATGAACCTCTTTAGAACAAAACTTCTCTTTTGTGCGTGTTGCAATATAAACGAGCATTTAGAAGTTACAGAAGCGTTTGAATTACATATGGTCAAAGAACAGAAACTTTCGTTTTGCTTTCATGAAAATGAGGTAAGAGCACATCTGAGATAACGCATGATAATCGGAAGAATAAGAGCCGAGACAGTTTACATAATTCTGCTTTACAAACATGTAACAATTAGTGCCGTAGAGATAACTGATAATGTTTTGGGACCGTAAGCTGTTTTACTAAGCTAAAATTAGAAGCTCTATACTATCATGCATAGGAACTGTCGCAAAATGTCATCAGTTTCCTTTTGTGCGGCGTCTGTGAACGATTAACGTATATTTTTCCGATAAAAGTGCAGAATCCACAGATAAAAAAATGGAGACGGAACGGGCAGATGATTATTAGTTCTGCCACACTGCTCTGCTTTTGTTATCTTAGAACGGAGCCTATAAGTAAACACATTTGCTGAAAACTGCTGCGCTAAACATAAAAGTGTGTCCTCTTAATTTAAGTAGAAGACTTATCCCTACTTTCAGGAAAGTAAAAAAACGGCACAATGTTCCCTATTTGATCTTGGCTTTAACTTCAAAATTTAAAGTACAAAGATATTAGACGCTTAACTTTGTAACAAAAGCGCTTTATTAAAAGTTCACTTCTTATGGAAATTTTTTTAGTTAATTAAAGGCATATTTATTTGTGACTTTTGTGATAGACGTTCATTTTTCTTGCCAATGGATTGAAAGGTTTGAATGATTCTAGAACCATGACACAAGCAGAAAGATGTATAAAAATTGAAAAAAGCTCATCATTTAGGTTAATGCTTTTAAGAAATATCTTGTTTTGAAGGCTTAAATGAGCACGTAGAACAGAATCCGTATTTTAAGACCACCGACTTAACCAGAAAAACTCGATTTCATGAGAGATCTGAACCTCGCTTTAATCAAAATTCTCAAATAAATACAAAAAATGTGACAGAAATAATTTCTCTTAGTGTAAAAAAAACGGTAGGTTTTGAATTGCACTTGACAATTCCATTAAAAATTTATAAGTCACTGTGTGGTAGGTGTGCACATGAGCTCACGAAAAATATTCCAACCTGCGTAATCAAGCGAAGTTCTGATTGTCTTCGTCTACCGAAATTACAACAATTTAGTAACGAAAAAACGACTAGCAATTGACTGAAATCCGTGCTCGAATATATGCGTGAACCTCGGACTGTTCGGTACCTTGCACTGCTCGTAGTCTGGAAGTATGTGCTTCCGAAAAATTTACAAAGTGAATACTTTCCAATGAAATTTTACCTGGGTGGCTTTTGCCACTCGCCTTCTGTCATGAAGAGGCTATCTCAAAATTAACAACTCAAGTTTACCTAGCACGTACATTTTCGACTATTTCGGAATTTTCTGCATTTCTTAAAAGAGGTCGTATTTTTTTTTAAAAACTTCCTACTAATTACATAAACTGCAGTATGTCCACTTTTTAAAAACTGTCTTTGCTTTATGACTTTGAATGACGCAATGTTAGCTGGCTTTGAGGCCCAGACATTTTTTTGTACAAATCCTAGAACTACATGAGTTAGAACAAGGTGACAGACAGCGCGACATATTTGCGTACGCACACACTTGACCAAATGGAGGGCAGCTTATCAAAGTAGCGAGGAAAGGGCATAAAAACAGTGCAGGGTGTACTGAATGTCTACAAAATCGTGCAAAGGTCATGAGGGCATTTAACTCGGTTGTTTAACACATACTTAATAACGTACTTTTGATGAATTGAGGGGATTTAATCCTGAGACAGCCCTTTATGAGGGAAATTGACCTTTAAGTTAAGTAATGAGCATCA
>JAYGXS010000009.1:22774576-22813103 GCA_036362985.1 Ligula intestinalis | reverse complement strand
CGTAGACCGAAATTGAAGTGTGTATTTTTGTTAAAATCAGTCAAACCCAAAAAAATATACACCTGCTAGCACGGGACAGTCTTAAGAAGTATAAATTGACGTTCTAACTTAACAAACTAGCAGGCGAGGAACTTGCTAAAAGGCCCAGACACACATTTCGCCGGAATTCTGCCACTGCTTGACAGGGCTGCTAGGGTCGCCCTGCTTTCCCTATCTGCTTTCTGTGTGAAATGTACACATTCTCACATCAGACAGTCGTTAGTAGTAAAAAATTGACGTTGTTACTTACCATACTCACAGCCTAGGTTCTTGATAAAAGGCCCAGACACGTGTTTCGCCGGTATTTTTTCGCTGCTTGACGCAACTGCGAGGCCTACGGCTTATCCGTGGGTCACCGAGCTTTCCCTATCTGCTTTCTGGTTGATATACCGGTTTTGCAAGTTCAGCTTTTTAATCTGCAGAGAAATTAATGTCTGATCGCAGTAGATATCAGTATATTTAAGGTCTAAAGGCATAGACCAAAATTGTAAGTGTAAATTTGCTTTGAAACCCCTCAACCCCAATGAAATATACACCTGCTCCGACATGATAGTGTTAAGAAGTATTAATTAACGTTGTAACTTACCAGCTTAAAAGGCTAGGTACTTCATAAAAGACCCAGACGCGTATTTCGCCGGTATTCTGTCACTGCTTGACACAACTGCCTGATGTCTGGCTCATCAGTGGGTCCCCTGCTTTCGCTATCTGCTTTCTGGTTGATATACCGGTTTAGAAAGTTAAGGTTTTTAATCTCCAGAGAAATTAATTTTTGATCGCGGTATATATCAGTATATGTAAGGTCTATAGGCGTAGACCAAAATTTTAAGTGTATATTTGTGTTATAACCCGTAAACCGCAATGGGATATACACATGCTGCCACAGGACAAGTTATATCAATTGACATTGTTACTTACCATACTAACAGGTTGGGTACTTGCTTAAAGGCCCAGACACGTATTTCGGCGGTAATCTCCTACTGTATAACACGGCTTCTAGGGGTCCGGCTCATCAGTGGGTCTCCAGTTTACCCTATCTGCTTTCTGGTTGATATACCGGTTTAGAAATTTTAGGTTTTGAATCGCCGGAAAAATGTATTTCTGATCGCGGCATATATCAGTATTTATAAGGTCTATATGTAGGTTAATCCAACAGCGCTACTGTTCTCTCCATTTGCTTCCTGTAGTCAACCTGAAGGAAGCAAACGTAAGTGCACAAAGAAATATTTTTAAAAGATTTTTCACTCTAAGCTGAGATTTGCTCATATTGTACAGCGGTGATATTAGATCTACTGTGTGCGAACTTGAATAGCCGGTGAAATGGAAGCTCTTTGCAATGGAAAAAAGGTCAGCTTAATCTACCATTCACAAGACATACTCATTTTATGAATTCGGACAGTAGGTTCTGGTTTTTTGGTTAATTTTGCCGCCAAATTTTTGGGTGTTACCAGTCTCACGCATGAGTGGAAAAAAGACGGCAGCGTTATTAGTCAGCTTTATCAGCACTAAATAGCCTTGAACCTGATTGGTCAAATCCGGCTGATAAAAACAAAAACGTTACTGATTTTTTCGAAGAAATATCGGAAATGATAGCGCCATAAATATTATGGAAATACCAGACTGAGGAATTTCCTTGTAAAGCTATCGAAAATGCTCCCAACTATCCCCGGGGCCAAAAACTACTAGCCTCTCTATTTCTCATAGTGTTTGGAAGACTCCATACTGGTGTATACTGTTTACTCATTTTTTTGCTCTGAGAGCCACAGTTTCGTGAGTTAACAAAGGACTGCCTAAAATGAGGTTCACTTTGGGATTTCCATGATATTTTAAGCATTCTCTGCTAAGACGTCCAATGTTGTGTTATATCATTTGCCGAAAGTTTAATGAGCACTGCTACTGGCAAGATAACGACGTATGAATGCGATCAGATTACAGCTCCCAGAATAAAGTCATTTGCGCCAACTGGAATCAAACGTTTTGCCTTAATGTGACGATTAAAGCTTTGTTTGTAGTGTGTAGTCTACTCTATCACCTGCGCTTGTATGATCCATCACGTAGCGGGACAATTGCTTTAAGCGAAAACGCCCTCTTCCTATCCGTTAGTGTTAAAATCATGGAAGGCTTGAAACCTCCCTACAACAAAGTGGCCACTGCAAGGCTCCTCAACAACCAAAGCAAACAGTCTGGGGGATGTCATTAATTGTGTATGAGCTGTAAACTGATGACTCAGATGTGTTAATAATCAAAGTAAATTTGTGGCACTCCTACTGTGAACAAAGCAGGTTTTACGCTGCTTATATAGAAAAAAAAAATTGAAAGATACGGCAGCAAAAGAGGGTACAACAAGTCGATTTTCAAAAGGCAACAATTACGAGGATCGTCAACTAACTACTCCAAAAAGCAGCAAGGAATGCAACTTAATGTGTGAATTACCTAGCAACAAGAAATAATTTTTATATACACTGAAAGCTAGAGGGCTGAATGCGGGCAAACACGTAGACTCTGCTCAAGATTATTTAAGCAGTTTGTTTGTTTTTTTTTTTTAAATTTATTTATGGCCATATGTCGTGCGCTAATCCGCATTTCGCGTGCGCACTATGCAGAACGCTTGGTTGTCAAAAGCGTAACTTCAAACTGGAATGCATTCACGTGTAAAGAGGACGTATTTGGCCGCCTAACCAGGACAGGAGGAATATGCGCGCTCCGCTCACCTAAAATAGGCAGCCTTCCGATAATTTCAGGCATGGAAAATAACCCTGTATCCTAACCCTAGACGGTTGCCTTTAAGTTTCTCCTAGTCCTGCCTTAAATTTAAACCCTACAGTTAACTTGGACCTTGACGATAACCAGAACCTTAAACCCAACCCTCAACTTAGCCCTAATTGGCCCGTTAATCCTTAAACTAACTTCCCCGGAATTGGGCCCAAATTCGTGTGTTTTGAGGGTAGTACCTATTTGCGTCTGCGCTGCAAGGCAAGCTGAGTCCTTGTTCTTGATCTCGATCTTTCGCTTCGTCCTCCCTCTTTTCTCTCTCGTTTCCATTTCGTTCTCTTTTCTCCTTCTCTCTCATCCTCTTCTTTCCTATCCTTCTTCTTTCACTCGTCTCTTCTCTCCTTTCCCCTTTCTCTCTTCCCCTTTTCTTGCACAACCTGCTCTACCATGCTCATCTCCGATCTGTTTTTCTTTTCAGTTTTTTGCCCATCCCACCTCAGGCGGCCGACAGCTAGGCAATGCCTGTTACCGGCAGTGGAGGAAGAGAGTGAGGTTGGTCCTCAGCGCACTTTTTGCCTCACTATAGCCCACCTGATGCGCCTGATGTTATCACGGTGCGCTAAAAGCCACGGCTTGGAGGTTGGGGGGTGCCAATTGATGGGATAACTCAGACACCGTATTCACTCCAGGATACCTTGTGTTGTGTAAAATGGCTGACTGGCTCGGGCTGAGTTTTGGGCTACAAAGGCTGCCCATAAATGTGGCCTACCTAGCAAAGTGGTGCTTTTGTGGTGCCTGCTGGCGTGTGTTCGCCCAGACCATCTGCGCCCTCCACCCCATCCAGCTCCGGTCTTCTTGTCTTATTTCATGACATCGGAGTGGCAAGAGCGTGGGGTAGATCCGGCAGTCGGCCTTTAGCTTGCGGAACTTAATTATAGACATCATCGAGAGTAACGGTTGAATTATCGACGAGTGGGAAGACTAAGTGGGTTATGCTCTAAGGGCTGCAATCTTCCAGGCCCGGTTCCCTTGGAGATGAGAGAGAACTCATGCAAGGCCCGAGAAGTAAGAAGATTGTATTGTATACACAAGAGTAAAGCGAAAGATGTCCTTTGCTCTAGCATGGCGTTCGATCGTGAGGGCTGTGTGAGAGTGTGGCTCGTCACAGCGGCCAACGGCGCTCCCTACGGCCGTCCCGTTCGAGATGGAAGCCCCAGTCTTGTCTAGCTGCTGTAATGCCGAGCAGCCGCCAAATGCCCTCCTTGTCTTGGCAGCTTTGACGGTGATTGGTTGGACCGCGCGAGGTGAGCGCATCGGCGTGGGCGGTCCGTGTCCCAGGCGCCAGTTTGTGCTTGGTCTGAGTCACGCCGAAAACTGCCTTTGCCTAATGATCCTATGCTCTGAATGACCTTGTCTGTGGCGTCAAGAGTTGGGAGGGCGTTGAGCAGCAGAAACTTCTACAAAACTGTCATCTTTTCAAGTGTTCTGCTTAAATGCCTATCGGGCGTTGCATGACATCTGCATTTTTACTCCATAGGCACACACCTTCACTCACGCATTAAGGTGTAACCCAATTAGCTGTGACCTTTCTGAGGAGCTTTGACGGAGTTCCTTAATACATTTCCGTAGTATCTTTTTTGAAGAAAGCCTTGGAAGACGTGCAGTCGTTAGCCTTCACAAATTTCCTCTCAAGATCTGAAAATGGCCCTATCTGAAAACTTCAATGAACCAAAAATACATACTTATTTGGTTAACAATTATTGTCAGGTTCTTCATTGTGAACTCCTTCAATTAACCTCTTGCTTAAAGGCAAGAGGCCTGGAAACTGAATGAGGACGTTTATATTTTATTTGACTAAATTTTAAAAAACTCGCGCCTTCGGCGGGAATTGAACCTACACAGCAGGGAAGGCTTTTTCGCAGCTTTACCTCTTTTCCAGAAGCTGGCTGTAAATTAGGGTTAGGTCTGGCAAAACCCCAAGAAAATTTTCCTTTTTTCGACTAGTAAATCTTGAAGTGTGCTCCTAAAATGCATCTGCGTTTCTAGCAAAATGTTTACACACAAGCTGGCAGTATAATCCCTGCCTGTTTTGCGACCTGATGTAAACCGCGTCCGTTTTCATTAATCTAAACGCTCTACTCGTTGCCCGAAATGCGCGCAACAGACATAAGATATGTTTGACTCGCCCACAAAAACATGTTTATTGCGCTTCGTTAATCAGGAACTAGTTTCTTTAGAACCTACGATGGTCATGGAAATTCAAATTCAATGACAAAGAAACTTCAGCACGCAATACGGGTATGGAGAAAGAACTTAACAATCGCCAAAAATATCATTTAACACTTTCCAGTCAAAGGTTTCTTGACCGTTTTTAGCAAAGCCTTTGAATGCCGAGACTCGAAGAAAAGTTGATATGTTTCTCAAACATGGTTTATACTCAAAACAAGGAAGCGAACAAATTAATATATAACCTAACGCAGCATGATTACAAATCACGTTTTAGGAGTTTACCAACTTTTCTTCCTGTCTCGGCATTTAAAGGCTTTGCTTACAATGGTCAACAAACCTTCGACTGGAAAGTGTTGGATGCTCTTTTTTAACTATTGTTTACTTCTTTCTTCATATTCATATTGCGTTATCCAGTTTCGTAGTCCTTGAATGGGAATTTTGATGACCACTGGTTACTGATGAAGAGTTGCTGACAACATGTCTTCAAATCGACTTTTATATATGTTAACTGATTATCCTTAAGGTAGTAAGGTTGCATTTCCCAAAAGACGTTGGACTCAAATTGCAATTTCAGGCAGGTTAGCTTCTATTACACTGAGTGACTTTACACCACGGTGAGTGCCCACAGACCCTTCCTGGTGCTTCTTGTGAACTTAAGACAAAGCCTAGACTTTGAAACCTTTTCGTTCCTGTAGGTATTTTTACATCGAAAACTCAGTGCTTTTCTATGAGAAATATTTAATGGCAGGTAGGTAAACACTCCACTCCTAAGCGACTGGGTTTCGGTGAAGTTTTGCGGTAAAACCGATATTTTATGTAACAAAATGACATAAAAAAACCGAAAAGGCCTTTTGCACATTGGGTCGCGACATTTAATGTTGTTTTTGTTCTTAAATTAGCTACCAATCGCGATTGAAGAAAAAATAAATAAACAATACCTATGTGTGAATGGCAAGATTTGTTGTGAAAGCGTTTTATAAGGTAATGTGCCTGTCGATTATTCCAAGTCAGAAATAGATTCAATTGTAGACAGAATAGCACGCGCTAGGAGGTTCATAGTAGACTGAATACTTCTTACTTATATGACGCCTTAGACCATATATTTATGTAGGACGGTACAAAATGGAATTTGCAAGGATACCGCCCAAAACATGCATGCTTGTAGGAAAAGCGTAGAGTATACAACTACAACTTTTACTTGACTATAAAAAACATAAAATTGTCTAATTCAAAGGAAGAAAGAATAAAACTTAGGCTTTATTGATTAGATTAGTACTCAGAAGACTGGCTGGCGAGCATACATGGGCTTCCGATAAATTCCCATCGGGCCATTATACATCGATCGCACGAATCGGCGCTTGTCCAAAACAATACGAGAGCACCCCCCGGCATGCCTTAACAAAAATGATGAGGAACATAAACAGTGCAATGCCGGCCGACATTTTGTGATTCCGGACATGGTGTGGATCCCAACAAAGCCTTCAATGTGATTTATAGGGTCTTACAAAACTATTCAAAGCCCCTGGGTCAGTGCCTGCTAGCGACAACCAAAACGACCGCTGTCAGGCTGAGAAATTCAGCGTTGGGGACGCAAAAAAACCTCCTACAAGCTCTAAGTCTAGCCTGGTTCACAGCCACTGAGCGGCATGTACTTTTCCACTCTCTGTATGTCTCCCTCCATTGCCCCCTCTTCCTTACCTTCCCCTAGACTGACTTCACCAAACCTTCCTTACGTAACCATTTCTCCTTATCGACCCCTACCCCCATTTCCCACGATTCGTTTTTATGAAAAAGTGAACATTATTGACTATTTGTTTAATTTTTACCCGTTTTTCATTTTTGTGTAATGGCCTTGATGACAATTTATCGAAAACCTACGTAGGCTCGTTATTTTGAATTCTCTGAAGGGATTTTCTGCAACTTAAAAACTGATTTATATTGTTTTATATCCATTGTTCACTACGCAATTATTTTTCTCATTATCTCGTTCAGGCAAGTGGTTTTCATGGTGAATTCATGCTTTTAGATAAATTTCAAGAGCAAATTTAACAACTCTGTGGGGCAGAACCCTTTGATTAATAAATATTTAAAAATATCCCACAAATACCCCGCAAATCTACGTAAGTCTGTATAGACAGCAAGCGGTAAACTTCTCGCTTTAATGATAAGGAAAATTATCAAACCTATGACTGAAAAATATAGGTTGATCTGTCGGTGAAGGACGATTACGTTCAACACAAAAATGACTTCGCATGCAGAAAAGCCATCATATGTTTGCGAAAATTAAAAAACAGTGTTCGTGTATTTGTCCTTTGTAACTTCTGGCCCGCGAACGACCACTATACTTGAAAGCTTAGGGCATACTTTGCCAGGTTAAAATTCATTCTAAGTTAAAAAGCATCCTTGTGATACCCAAAACCCAGCCTTTGTAAAGAAGCCAATGTAACTATCCATTAGGCATGCGTGAACATTGCCATTAACCTCCGCGTTTACCGAAAAGTGCACTTTATTATATCATAAAAAAGCATTTGACTTTTATGCCTGTCTATTTTGGGTGCGCTACGATTCCCACTTATGCTCTGTTATTTTAATTCTACGAACATTTTACTTTTATCATTAAATTTTATGACAGTGGATGCCAAATTATCCTCTTTAGAATCGTCTTCGGAAAAGTGCATTTTCTCCCTCCTGTCCAAGGATAGCTCTCTCACATTTAAATCATATTTATGTTTCCAAATATTTCCCTGTTGAAGGCGTTATAAGGAAAATTTGTCGGCAATACAATTTCTAGCGAATAGTGTCAGGGGCAACATTTCATCCAAAAAATAAAATTCGTAAGGCTTGAAGGTACAAAAACCAGGTTGTCTTTGAGCTTTTTTTGTGCCTGAAGTATACTTTTAAGATTCAAATAAAGGTCATGATAAAAGTTAAATTGTTAGGTTTGCATAGATTTTGTCACGTTATTTTTATCCACTGAGTATATTTAATCCTAAGAAAGCTTTTTATTAAGGAAAGGTGGCCTTCGAGTTTAGTTTATTATGGGCATTAGTTTTGGCTAAATCGAGAGAAGCTTAACGTCAAAAAAATTAAAAATGAGGCAATAAATTTATTTATATGCATTATGCTACGGGAGAGCTCCAAAATATGTAAGAACATTTAAATACATATCCCTTCCAGAACCGGATAATTTATTTAGGACTGACTCAAATGCAAGTGAAGCCCGCTTCATGGAACTGCATTAATTTCTCAAAACAAGCAATAATTTTGGTATTAAAAAACATGTTTTGCTAATGTGTGAAGTTATTTAGTCTGTTTGGCAGATTAAGTTAATTTAGTTGACCCAATTTTGAAAAAACTCCCGGCATTCGGCGGGGTTTGAACCCGCATAGGAGAGTGGTCTTTTAGCCAAGCCAATTCTTTACCCACTTGAACTGCGAATGTCATTTATAGGCCGCTCTTCTCTGCGGGTACGAATCCTGCCTAATGTTGCGAGCATTTCACAATTGGTTTAACTCAATTTAAGAAGTATTTGCTACAAATGCAGTAACAAGGAAGTTTCAACTACATTTTTTTACCTTATCAAGTAGTTGGGACTTAATGAAAGCTGCCCATGTATTATCGTGTAGGTGAAGCCAAATACACATCTTATTAAATCAAAGTCATGTAGGAATGTACTTTTACACACAAAGAACTTCCATTTATGCATCAGTTCGAAACGGAGTAGACAGCAGATAAACAATTACTACAGTATTTTGGTGAAAATTTGGCGTCCCTTTTGCATTTGCAAGCTTAAGACAAAGCAAAGAGTAAACCAACAATATCAGAATAGTAATGTTTTTCATTTCCAGCCAAATTGTTTTATTTATCTTCCTTTTGACATCACATAAGCAAAATACAGCATGCACAGGTTAATATTTTAGTGGTTAAGTATGTGCTACAAGAACTAATTAAAGTTCTTTTAAATGGGTGACCTATTATCAAAAGGTTTTAATTAATCTGAGAAAGAACAGTAGAAAACTTCGTTGTGGACATTCTTTTTTCTGGAAAATGTGTTTCAAAATAGATTGCCAACGTTATAAATACTGATATCAGAAAACTAATTTTTTCGGTTAATACTTTTAACAGATAGTTGATTTTAAAGGTTTTGATATAAACGTCGATCATGACCCTGATATCTAGTCAAAGGCTAGATAACACTGGAAACGCTCAAAAATGTATCAGCATTTAAAAGTCCATATGCAAAATCTTGTAATTAAGGAACAGCAGGATTTTTTGATTTTTTGATTGAGGAAAAAGCCTTTTGTTTAAAGGAGGAGATAAGGTTATGCATTCCGCTTACGAAGATATTTAAATTTATTGTTCTTATTCATATTTTTATTTTTTTAAAGCAGTTAATATTTTATCATATTTTTTTCGTCAACTTTAGATTAGATTATTCAGTATTATTTCAAATTTTAGTGCTTGCCTAACTTTAAGATAATTTCCGATAAAAAAACCATCAAAATTAATAAGCAGTTTCCTATCGCTTCACACGCGCACGATGTTGAAGTCATTGAAGCAAAAGCAGAGCACTTTTGACTCACCGGGTCGTTGCACACAGGGGATCCCCGAAGCTCACACACACAAAAACAAGGAAAAATCCGCGTTGTAGATGCCTTTGATATTTCAGTGCTGTCACTGTGCAATCAGTGGTTCTCACCACATGCCTAAAAGCAGTCAGGCAGGGGACCAGTCGCACTGAAAGCTCGGCCGTCCAATCGTAGTGCAGTTGGGACGTGCATTCCTTGTGGTCACGCGTACTGAGAATATTTTACTTCACCTCTCTCCCCACCCCACCCCACCCCACCCCACCCCACCCACGCTTGCTCTTGTTTCGCATTCATCGCCGTTCCCAGCCCTTATTGATTACAGCCTAGATTCGAGTCTAGATTTTCTTTGCTGCAAAATGCCTTGCAGTTGCTTACATAACACAGTTGCTATTGGTGCCTAAAGCCTCACTCATTGTTTTTTTTTCTGCAGCTCGCTTTTGCTCTTTTCAAATCACTCCGTCATTTAGTCTAACATTATGGCTTTTTCATGTCCATTAACTACACGCTTTTTAGGTCACATTTCCTTTTTCTTTACCGTTCTAAACCGCCTACCTATATTCCGGGTAGTTTTTGGTATTTTCGTCTTTTAAGTACCCATTTCTCCCTGTGATTCTATTCTTCGAAAGTAAGGTCCTTTTGCACAGCCTTTTCTCTGGTCACAATTCATCATCATTTCGGTAGACATCTATTTCATTCCCCTCAACAGCACGCGAAAGCTCGATCCTTGTGTAATGTGAGATCGAATTTTATAAAACAACTTGTACACTTTGGGCAGAACAAAATAAAAGAAATGTTAATCAACAATTACTGCTTATAAAAATAGAAATAAAACAGTAATCAACCAAAAACACGCCAATTTTGCAAATATTGAGAAGTGCCCCAATATGCGGAGAAGCGCAAAGCAAATTAAAATTTCTAAAACTAAAAATGACATAAAAATCTCATGTCACTTATACGTTTAAAACTTAACTGCAAACTTAATTTCACTCAACAAATAGGTAAACTGAAATAGCATAAACTCACTTCAATAAAAAAAACGTGGTTTAAACTAAGGTCAACTAACTAAAGGTAAAGCGAACCGAGCCAAGTTCATTCAACTTTAAATGAATCAAAAATAAAAATAAAATATAAAACGTGATAATCAGCTAAAAACTCAACCAAAAGCAGAAATTAAACATAAATACATGTAATAAACCAAATTAACAAAACTTAGGTGAAGTCAAGATTAAAAATCGAACAGAGACCGCATTTCACTTATAGATCTAAATCTAAACTAAAAGTTTAAATAAAACCTAGCTTAACTAAATAAGCAAATGTAACCTACAATAAACTAAACAGTAAAAACTAACAAGAAACTTAAAACTATACCTAATCCGTAACAAAACTAATAAAACTCATAAGTAAACTCAACAAAACTAAAAGAGGACGATAATATGTGATAAACTGTGAGCAAGTATGGAAGGTAAGTGAAAAACTTCTCTTTTTATTTATATAGCAATATTTTTGCTTTGACAACATTAGATTATTGAATCAATTTTTTGAAAAGTAAGTAGGATGTCCACGCACATTTTGTTTTGCTCTCACTGTTCATGTTCTGCTCCGCTACCACTACGTCATTTATGTCCTGTCAGTTATCGATCCCTTGTTAAGCATCCCTAAATATGCCAATGCGGCTAGCGTTTTTGTCCATTAAATATTTGCCTTCGGACTGCACAGTTGCTCCAGTTCTGGAAAATACATCACTACCCATCTTCTTATGTTAATCTTTTCAAAATCTCAACGTTCGTCAACATAAACTACCTTTTCGGTCGCGTACTACTGTATGGTGCATATGTTTGCGTTTCAAAAGACAAAAGCATGACAACCGTGCAAACTAATTCAGTGATTGAATTGCGTCTTGGTGATACCAGTGTTGATTATTATCTTCAAATGAAGGCATCAGTTTTTACACTCATTACAAAGGTGTACAGCGCTTTGTTAATTCTTTATGACTGATACTTAAGATACCACCAAGTTTACATGAAACAACTGCCAAAAAGTTTATTACTGCTAATTCGAAACCTGCGCAACCTTTTTTCTTAAGCATAATAATAAAAAGTGTGTTTTTACGCAAAATTATTCAGCTAGAACGATTCTTACTTTTGAAGTGATACTTTTATCAAGATTTTTTCTTGTCTTCGTAGGATTTTCACAAGAAAAAATTCAAGTTTCCTGTTAGGGCTTTTCTCTTGTCAATGTTTGATTCATAGAAAACTTAAATAATTTTGTTTTGAGTTGCCTCTGGCCTCTTTTACTAGTTGTACCACGTCTTGTTTCATGATCTTATGAGCATGAACAAATTGCTAGCCTCTTCAAACTTTTGTTTCCAGTACTTAACTCTTCTTTTATCTAATGGTTCACGCTTACAATTTAAAGTACCTTTTAACAGTCCTTGACTGAACTTTCGTGCAGTTCTCCATGGCTAACCATGAACACTCTATGGGTAATGAAAAATTCAGTATCATCAATTAGTCGCTTCAAATCATAATAATAAAACCTTATATAGCTAAAAATATAAATAACGCAATGAAAAATACCAGCAAGATTTACAGAATGCCGGTCAGTGAACTGGCTTAACTATAAACATATAAATATTAAAGTAGGGTGCTCATCGATCTATCTATTAGGGAGTACGTTAATTACGGTTAATTAGCCAGAAATATTCATTTTGGTCTCCCTTTTAGTTTATCTATTTTGCTCTTCATATAAGCATAGATATGTAGATACATACTGCTAAAAATTAAAAGGGAGACCTGAATGGCATTCCTGGCCTATTTTTCGTCATCAGCCTGCCAAACCTAACCCGAAGTTTGAACCCGCGAGCTTTCTTCTCAGAATACCAGCGCTCTAGCCACTGAGCACTTGCCATTGTCAGCAATATATTTTCTGCTTTGACTAGGTAAGCCGTTGAGCAGCTGCTGGGTGGCTCGCGAGCACGTCCCAAGATAAAATACAACGGAACGTGTGATCTCCGCGTACCAATCGGTGGGGTCTCATCTACCATTGTGCATAGTTTTGACTGAGACCGACACGACAATGAGCCAGGGTCTCGGTGGGTAGACCGTTGGACTTCTATCTGACAATTCGTGGGTTCGAGCCTCGAAGTTGGATATACTGGGTTTTGCTATGGCTGGCTGGTGCCGGCTAAGAAGCCAGAAATGATCATTCCAGTTTCCCTTGTCTTTGTCTGCAAGTGCGTCCCAGGTCACAACAAAACGGAATGATTGATTTCTGCATCAATCGGTGAACGCATACCTACCATTGTTCATTGATATAAGGATGCAAAAAAGTAAAATCAACCTGATTAAAATCTAGAGATGAAGATGTAAGAATTGAACGATGAAAGCATAATAACGAATAAAGACACTGGCATGGGACAATGGAATGATCATTTATAGTTGATAAGCCACAGTGGGCTAGCCACACCTTAATTCCTCATTTCACTTACTGTGTTTCAAATTTCAGCGTTCAACCCACCGAGTAATGGACTTATTATCTTGTTGGTTGTAAGTAACTAGGTCAGAGGACGTTCGCTGATCGCATCACAGGATATACTCGTACCGTTGTACGGGGCTATTAATTGCAACCAATTTTAATCACTGTGCACTAACTAATCACCCACGTCTGCACTCGTGGTTTCGCTGCTAGATCGTGCTCTTCAGTTCGCTCTTTGAAGATTTTCCGCCACTTATACAGAAACTCAGAACAATGTCACTTTGCTTGTCTTGCCACTTTCTGAGAAGTGCCTTATTATTATTAAATCTAAAAGAAACAATTTTCAACGGCTTTGTGTTCACACTTTATTATATTTCATTAAAAAATGCACTCATATTATTCCTGCAGCCTTCCGGACACATAGCTTTTCTATTCAAATGACTTCAAATAATTGGGCTGCTCTATTGTGGTTTCTGCATTGCTGATTTCCGGTTTTGGGCCACCCAAATGTCGGACCACACCGGCCGCCGCAAAAGTTGCGAAAAAGTCCATTTTTTCTGTAACCGACAAAAACTAGATTTGCGTTGATGGTATAAAAAGAAAAAACAGTGTGTTTGGTACAAGCGACTGAAAAAGGCCTTTTTTACTTTCCATGCAATATTTTAATTGTATAAAAACTTACCCAGTTTCATGTTACCAGTCCTCATGCTTAAAAGAGTAAGGAAATCATATGGTAGATTTCAAAACTCATAGAGTGTGGACAAACCTTATTTGGAATGTTTTCGATGCAAACAGTTAACCTAGATTTGCTTCAAATTTTAATAAATGTGAACCGTAAGCTCAAAATATTTCAGGCATTTTAGGATGCCAGCCTTTGAGCGAACGTCTTTCTGACCACTCGTGGAAAGCTCAATCTGTAAAGAATTGCTTTTCAAGAAGTATTAATTTTTTCATTCATTACCGACGCCCTTACAAACTCAAACAAATTTTATCAAACAAAACGCACGAGAATACTTCTTATTGTATACACTTTGAAGTGTTTTGCGTGTTCTTCAAATACTTTACTTATAGAGAGGGAACCTGCCGTTTTTAAAAAGTTTCTATATGCCCGAATACTTTTGCATCCTACCGGCTGTAATGCTTTAACTGAAGTTTTTTAAAAGTACATGCCACACAGCTTCATTCGCTCGTAGGAAAATCGCATATTTGCATTAAGATGGAAGCACATCATTTTCATAAAATTTTGCGATGAGGATTGTTCATATTTTAAATATTTGCTGTCTATAACAAATGAATAAAGTGATCAATATGATGTATTAGGGATTAATATTTCACAGTCATGAAATATTTCATGATTTAAAGTCAAACGTATTCCTTCTTCAATTGAAAAATTTGAAGTTGTAACCGTCTACTAAAAGAATACAATAAGGATTTTTTCGTATAGTTTTATTAAATATATATTTGAATTTAAAAGGGTATTGAAAATCCATAAAAAATATGCCTTATACTGGAATAGCTATTATTTACAAAGAAGACGGCCAGGAACAAGATTGCTTTTACGTGACTATTCTGAAGTAACTGAAATAAACTGCGATAAGGTTATATGTGAATTAATATCATAAGCTTGCTTGCGTAGTGTGCTCAAATTAAAATGCATTTTAGAATTTCAGCTGCACACACATTTGAATACAAATCAGGAAGTTTTCTCGACGTGTGGCATTGTTTTAGATTGTTTTTTACCTTTAAAAATACCAAAATTGCCTATAGTTGCAGTCTTCTATCCCCTCGACGAAACACTGTGATAGAAATGCTACCTTCACTCTTGGATTTTCTTTTAATTTCTTGAAGGGCAGATCGTTCGAGATTAAAAACAAAAACCAACCGTATCCTACCTTTAAGCATGGCTCCAAGCTCATCCTTAAAACTAATCTCTTAAGAATTTCATGTAAAAGCATCGCGTTTAGAAATTGTTCTTGTTTTTTGCAGGACATTTTCAAGCAATTCAAAAACTTATGCGTGTCGCACGTGGAACAGTATCTGATAATTCATTGGAAAATAAATTCCTGTAATGCCGGATTACAATTAAGTTCAAAACTTAATGTTTACAGTTAAGGGCATGGTTAATTTTGAGGCAAAGTTTAGAATAAGGTTTGATTTAGGGGTAAAGTTGAGGCTCAACGAGGGTTAAAAATTAAATTTAAACTAAGGGTCCGGATAATGGGTTGGTTACGACCCAATGTTAGGCCTAGAGTCCTGGAATTGGTGTAAACACATCTTAATTCCCGCTTCCTATTCTTATGTATTATTCAGTTTTATTGGAAAAAGAATTAGTTACACAAAAAAATATTTTTTAGTACCATAACAATGTTTTTCCTCGTCCCTGCAGCACCCTAGAGACTTAATAGGTTCCAGTGGGGTTATGCACACAGACTAGGAACTTCTTCCAATACCTAGGGTCTTTCCTTTACCCAACTTAGATGTTAATTATCTTACTTGCCACCATCTACTGCCCCTTTGCTTCTAAACGTGTACCTCAAGTGCATATCAAGTACAGCTATCGTAGTACACTAAATCTGGCCTGCTTGCTCAGTTCTCACATCGCCGGCATCTCTTCTTTTAACGGAGTACTGCTCTCTAAACAATTCCATCCTGCTATTTTTATGTGCATTTTGTTCCCGACCCGCCCACTTCTCCGCCTTTTACTGCCACCCTTCCCCTCCCTCCTTTTTCCGTCAGTAGAGTTGGTCAATTGTTCGTTCTTTTTTCATCTCATAGTCTGCCCAAAACTTGCTTCCGTCCACCTTCCTCAATTACCTTTGTCATCAAGCCCTCCTACACAACTGTGCGCGTCGTATATGCGCCTAGATTCCTTGTTACCCAGGCCTGCCGCTCAAAAGCTCTTGACCGCAACTCCGTTCCCGTTTCTGCGAGTCTAGTCTACTCTGCTAGACGTCGAGACTGCTTTGTCCACCGCTGTCGTCTGGACCTCCGTTCCTACGAGTTGTTTGTCGTTTGTTAAACCTTGGGATACGTCGGACCAATATCTGGCTTAGCTAGGTGTGCAGCGTCTGGGTTGGCAGGAATCGAGTCGTCGTGGAAGACTGCCAAGCTTTTCTTTGCTCTCTCTCTCTCTCTCGTTCTCCCTCACTCCCAAGGCTCTGTTGAAGAGGCGGGATTTTTCATCTATGGCAGACATTCAGAAACCCTGCACGTGACCAGAAGCAAGATATGTCCAAATGCAGGCCACGTGCTGGACATCATGGTTTTAGAGTGTTATACGTTTGCTTGTTGATAATAAAGACATTTTACCTACAGCTCGAACTATGCAAAAAACAGAGGCCACATATATATAAATTTCCTAGAATAACCGGTTGAAACACATGACCGAAATGGTACGTTTTTGCTTTGTGACTGGAAGAGAATTAAATTAAACGTAATATAAAAGGGAATTATTCAAACTTAAGTGTTATCAGCTCACATTTTTACTCATTTGTCGAAGTAGACAGGGTTAGACACTGTCAACGCCAGAATGTACATGAATAAATCTATATTTTCACTTAAAAATCTTGTTTTTTATCAACAGAATCAGACTGTAGTTATTATTTTGTAGTCTTGTTGAATAATAGGCCACTGGTTCTTATTTTTGTGTTTTATTGGAGCCTTTCGCGCCAGTTTCGATTTTATTCATGATTTTCCATTAATTTATGCGTATTTTATGAGTTATGCCGCTTAAAAAAGTGCGTATTATTAAGGCAATTTTTTTCTTCGTTTCCTGATTGACCCGCGTAACCATTTTGTTCTTTTAACAGGGAGGCCGAATACGTGAAGTATCGATGGTAACATCCGATACGAATGTTAATCTTCTTTTAATGGCGTCTTACGGAAAACAATCTACTTGGTGCACAAAGCTGAAATTTGGTGCAGATTAATAATCACTAGCCCATGGGCATAAACATATCCGGAAAACCTTTAAAATATTGAGCAAAAACCTCAAATAAAATTAAAAACGTAAAGATTCTATGAAAGATGGTAGCACTTTCTTCAGCTATACTGACCTCTTAAAAAGCTAAAAGTTCCGAAAACAGGAAAATTTGTTTTTATTGTGACCAGTAAATTTAAATACAATTGGTGAAGGCGTAGAAATGCCATTTTTTTGCCTTATGAGAACTTTATTTCATTCAAATTTCTTTACAGAAGTTTTTCGTATTTAATTAAAATTACTAAGTTTGGCATTTCCAATTTGTTGTCATAAATTTAGATCTTATCCACTGTTCCTTAAAACCCTCAATATGAAGGCAAACGCACACGCAAACTCAAAGGCATTTACCAAAGAAGTGAGTTTTTGGATAATTTTCATATAAAGATGGTTTTTTGGGCTATATCGTAGACTCAACCCAATTGAAAAATAAACGTCCTTAAAAATTTGGATATTAATAGGCATGAGATAAATGCATAGAATTTCTACTACGAATTACCCCTTTAGCGTGTGTTTTATTTAGATTCTTATCTGACGGATATCTGCGTAAGTTACAATTTTCCTAGGTAAAGTCAAAGTAAAAATGGATACCTTTTCCGGAGTTTTGCTCTCTCTATAAGAGTTATTTTCACAATGTTTACTGAAAATAGAAGTACACACTTTCATTTTTATGATAAATCGTTACTTGATTTATTTCTTTACTTTTAGGCCCATGTCTAGACAGCTTTATTAGTATGCTTTGTGGCAAAAACGCTTCATAAATTGGAAAGATAATTCGTTTTAAAAGCTTTATTTGATGCTTGTTTCTGAAAAAGTGAACAGTCGGGGACAGTCCGCTAGTTAAACAAAGGGACTTAATTCCCCTAAGGGCTTCGATTTACACTCGAACTCAAGCTTAGAGTCACACTGGTTTCGGATTGTTATAATGGTTCTTCTTTTATTTGTGCCTAGCCCATCAGTTACGTCGCATACTTTATTGCGTAATTTCTAAACAATGAGAGATTTTCGCAAATGTATTCCACTCTTCCGGTTTTCATCTCGCTCTTAGTTTGTTTTCATAAAAAATAACAGTTAGATGGAATAAAGACTGCATCAAATATGAGTGATAATATCTGATAGAAATGTTCATCTTCCTTTCATGGCAGCTCACGAAATATGATGCTACTGATGCAATATGCTAAAATTTGCGAAAGATTAATAATCACTAGAAAACTGGTAAAAGCAGATTTAATAATGAAGGACATCAAGCAAATTGAATACTAGAAATTAATAAAGAGCGTAATATCACTATGGTTTGGGAATACCAACTTTCTTTAAAAAGCGGCAAATGTTCAAAAGGTAAAAATCTAAGTAATTGTAATTATCAATGCAAATATAATTGACGGCTGAAATCGCAGACATACCAGTTTGTGTAGATTTAAAGAACTTGCTTTCTTTCATTTTCCTTAAAGATATTTTTGGTTCTGGAATATAGTTATTTTTATATCGGTGCTTTCAAACTTTTCTTTCTAAATTCATATTTTATCGTACGTGTTTTTTAAAATCTTACCGATTAAGCTAGTCTTTGGATATGCTTTATTATGAAGATGGCCATTTGGTTAACGCTGTAGATTCAATCAAATAGAAAACCTAACTATCGACAAAAATGAACGTCCCCAACAAATGTGGAATATTAACATGCCTAAGATAAATTTTAAAAATTTTTATTCCAGGTGACCTCTTTAGCAAGCGTTTTATTTTGATATATAGCTGACGAATATCTGGGCATTATACTTTTTGCCCAGCAAAGTGAGAGCAAAACGGCGATCTCTTCCGAAAGTCCTATTTAGACAATTTTGTTGCTGAAAATGGAAGAAATGATTTTTTTACCTTACAGTGAAGCGTTTGCTATATTTTTTACTTGAACGACCAGTTGTAGACAGTTTTATTACTAGGTTATGCGGCAAAAATGCCACAGTATTTTAAAAAATTTAAAGCTAAAATTGTTCCTTTTTTCTAGAATAATTCAATTCCTCGAATTTAACTTTTCATGCTTATAAAACTGTTCTTTTATAGCACAGTGTACAAACCTATGAGACTTTGTTCTGCCATACTAAATGGCCTAGACCATTTTTTGACAATCCAGCAACCTCTGACTCCATCCGAATCCTGCCAGTTTTCCTTAAATTTGCAAGACCGAACATATATTTTTCTTTCCTAAAAGTCTTTCTATGCCCCCAACTTCTGTCAAAAAATCCAAATAACAAGGGCAAATGTAGGCTAACCTACTCATTTATTTTCCGATCACGAAGTGGTATGAGTTTGGTTATCTGCCGTGAATGTCTTCTGGAAGCTAAGCAGTCACAAAATTTACAGCGGACGAGGACGAAGGAAATGTGCCTTTGAATTAAATTTTCCCTGATTTTTTTGCAACACAACACCTGGATAAAGGACCAAGGAGCTCTATTCCCCTGAGTGTTCCGATTCATGCTCTAGCTCAACCTGAAAGACCGGGATAGCCAACGCACACACAGTAGGCAAGTTACCTCATGAAATTTCCCTAAATTAGCAAAGCCTTGGAAGTTATTCCCTCTTTCATCCACCAAAACACTGAACTAATCATGCGGAAGTCTCTTTGTTGAGAAAATCCGGTAGATATTCATTTTAGCGCCACCCAATGGCAAACTTCTCTCAGTCCAATTGTCTTACGCTGGTTTTAGTTTTAATACATGCTTAATGTGTAGTCAATGCGTCCACCTGTAGGTCATCTGCCAGCACCAAAAAGAGGACAGCGTCAGGTGGCAGCTGTATGAAAAAATCACGAGCAGATATGACCTTAAATGTCCTCTTGATGTATTTCAGGCCAGCATTTCTCAAATGGTCAGTTTTCAGCAACTGTGAAAGGTCCCAACGATTTTCTATGATTTCGGAATTCAGCCTGCCAGCTATTGATAACGTGAAAACACTTACCTGGCGGGCATATAACTCACAACCCATTCTTCCACATGAGGCATAAGGAGCTGTTGTGACAGCAAAATCAGCCCAGCCGCATTCGCTTCGTGGACTTCCAGTTGTCCTCTGTATATAAACATATAATTTGTGAACGGTGTAGCGATTCTAGATTGCACTTGTAAGGAAAAATGAGCTAGTACTCTGAGGAAATTGTGGGCCACTTAAGCACCACAGACTGGCCTTTCGCAGCCGTTTCACAGAGCGCATCATACAATGAGGGCACACGGGAAGCAAAACAATCCAATGTGCATGCACAAGTTGGCTCTTATCCAAAAAATAGGGGAGCATCTCCGGACACGCCTAAGTAAAGGTGAAGTCAGGAGCATCAACAGCGCCATTCTTACCTTTATGGTTGGCTCCAGACATCGTGCGGACCACAACGAAGCCTTCAAGGTGAATTACAAGGTCCCAAGAAAATTCCCACAATCCTTGGGTCAGTGTTTACTAGCAACACCGGAAAAAAAACACTATCCGGTTGAGAAAGCCGGTTTTATGCACGCAAGATAACCTTCTGCAAACTCCGAGATTGGCATGGCCAAGGTTCACATAACTGCCCGAAATTTTCCGCGCATCCCCCCCTCCTGTCCGGAATCAACGAGCCCTCATTGCCGCGTAACGAGCCGTACATTACCAACCTCCAACCCATTCCCCTATTTCCATGAATAAGTTGCCTATAATAATGAACGTAATTGACCACATTTTCGCCTCGAAGCTAGTAAATGTGACAAAAAAGGCTCCGATTCGAAAAGAAATGGACATTATTTCATCTGCAAACAAAAGAACCTCCTAAAACGCGCAGTTTCAGTGCATGCATTCGAAACAATATCTTTTTTTGAATGGCTTGGTAGTCGGAAGCTATAGGAACACAGGCAGTCGATTAAGAACATCGAAAACTATTTATTCGTATTTAGAATAAAAATATAGAATCTTCTGAATTCTCCGATGGAAAGTTTCGCAACCTAAAAATAAAAGTGTTCAGGTAGTCTAATGTTGGCAGTTCAGTCAGAGATAAATGCATTTTATTAGATTTAGCAGCTCTTATCATAGGCATGATATTTTCCATGCATAAAAGAGAACTCAATTCAGTAAAATTACAGAGTCCATTTTAAGGATGGTATAGTACGCTAACAACTCGTCTGAATTCGCTTATGGGAATTTTTGTAACCTTACCTTCAAGGTCTTTATTACGGATATCCCTCTGAATAGCCCTGTAAGCACTACAATATTGCCTCCAAACTACTGACGCTGTATCGGTCCCATTTGGAATAATTTGTCAGCCTCAGAGGCAGCTTAATATAAGAGTAAGGAGAGCAAATACTTTGCAGCATTTAAAGACTACTTCCCACACCAGTAAATAGCTGTTAAAATTACTTCCTCCCGTGTCAATGCCTGCTTTTAGTATTTTGAGACAATGATTGCTCCCTCGACCAAATCGCTGTCATGGATGCCGGAGACTTGATGCATTGGATGTTGGTATAATGATGGTTATAACTTCACAATTTCAGCCATTCCCACTTCTACAGAGCATTATTTGTCCGCGCGCGCTTACTGCATGAGTAGGTTACTCCCTGTTCGGGCATTACTGTACTTGGAAATTCAACAAAGGTCGCGAATTTTTCACAATTAGGTTAACTGAATTAGGTAATTTAAATATGGCAATAGCAGCAAAATGATTTATTGGATCCATATCATTTCGAGAGAGCTCGTCAGTTGCCGCCTCTCATTTATGCAGTTTTCCTCCTAAGTTGTTACTTCAGGTGTTTTTTCCCTGTTATTTTTGCTGACCATAGCTTTTTAACTTCTCATGTTATTGATTAGCCACTTGGCCACTCCTTATGACCTTGTGTTGCTATCGATTTTTCTGTACGAATTCATTGTGTATCTTCTCTTTTGTGATTCACGTTAAGTAATGAGAGGCGGCAACTGACGAGCTCTCTCGAAATCATATGGATCCAATAAATCATTTTGCTGCTATTGCCATATTTAAATTTGCACCAGGGAAACGTTGCTTTGAATTAGGTAAATCTGCCGAATGCCTCTAACAATTCAGTAAGCCTAGCAGTCATTCTGGTGGATTCTAGATGATTGCTTAGGAAATCCTGCCTGGGCAGTCGGCTTGCTGATTCCTTATGGTAGATTCCATACAAGCAGTAGGTTGGGCGGGTAAAATCGATCCAATTGTCAATAAATTCATGGCGCATGTTGAGCCTCGTAACTCAAGTCGGTGGGGCGTTGGCTGCGCAAAAGCCTTTCCTGCTGTGTGCGTTCGACCTCCACAGAGGTCGCGAAGTTTTCACAAATGGGTCAACTGATGTTCAGAATTTTTCGTTATCGTGATCATCCACATCACCCCTACCGAGAGAAAGCATGGCGTTCCCAATAGGATGTTATGGAAATTACCACACCTGCGGAGTAAAATGATTTTTCTCTTTTGCGTTTAGTAGAAAACAACACCTGTGCACCTAAACCTACATTGCATACATCGAATTACCTCTCTGAGTCCTCATCCCACCTACTGTGCAAATTAAGCCATATTATTCGAAGCGTTAGTAAAGCCGCCGCGACTAGACACTATTTTTGTACGCCATGGTTAACATTTCGAAATAATGCGTGCATCATATGCAGTCCAGTTATCGAAGTGAAAGATTTGTTCAACCGGTAGTATGTCCAGCGCCCAATTCACTCTTCGAAATTAAGCAAAGCAGATTACAATTGACGTGCGTATGCCATAAGGCACACGGCAAACGCTTTGTATATGTCGTAGTCCTTGTTAAATCAAGAGTCCCAGCCGCTACCTCCACTGGCTTGAGCCAAAGGTCCGGCAGGGAGGGGGGGATGATTTGGGTGCCTGGCCGAGAACTGCAGGCGATTAAATGCTGACAGTCATGCGGGAAGCGCAGTAATCGGGATATTTGACGGATGTGGACGGGCAGACCCGGTGTTGGTACTGGCGAAGGAGTACTGAGTGGCCCTGCGTAGTTGAGCCAAGGTACAATGAGTCACCCTCGGAAGTAAGTGGTCCGAGGCCGCAATCGGAGGTAGATAGCCGCCCAAAACGCTTAGTTTTGTCTCGACAAGAGCTCTCTGATGAAAACCCTTGGAGCCTCTCGTGATGGTAAAGCCATCAACGCGTAGACCCCAGAGACGTGATGTGACAGTTTTGTTGTGGAGAGCTCTACTCGACTGCCGAACGCTGCGGCTGGGTTCAGGAGCGTGGCAACGGTGGTTATTAGGATAGCCGGGTTGCAAACAGATCCACTAAGAGTAAGTTGAGAGGGGCGACCGGCTGGACAGAGGCCTCTGTATGAAGATGATCGATAGACAACATTTTTAGCGACCCGTGTTTGGGCGGAGGGCATCCTGTTGTGCTGACCGAAAGCGGCGGAGGCTGGAAGAGGTGATCTTAGGTAAACATGTTGGTGTCGCATAAGGACGAACGCCTTAGGACCCAATAGTGAGCCAAACCCTTTTTAGTGGCATCCGGCAGCGAAACAAGATCTTGAGACACGTTTCTGGGCTTTTAACTATAACCTGTGCTGCCGGTATGGTTAATATTTGACAATTTGTATGTACGTGACCGTCTGTCGGCATTTTTTGAGTATTACGTGGTTATACAAAGTTAGTGCTGTTCCTCAAGACTCCGTTCTCAGCCTATTACTCTTAATCCTTTAGACTAATAAAACTTTCGGGAACCAGCTGCAGTACGACCGTGTTTGCCGACAACGTTAAGATCTGGCCCGAGCGACGGGGAAGCTCTGCAAAATAATATGCGCAGATTGTGAACGCGGTCCAGGAGAGGTGGCTCCTAGATTTCAATGTGCAAAGGTATTCCGTTCTCGAACTGCATATAACAAACTACTCTTTGACTGACGGCATAAGCGAATATTACCTGAGCAACACCCGAATTCCCATATAAGCTTCAAAGAAAAACCTTGGAATTTGGATAGAAAGCGATCCGAAGCCACCTCTGCAATGCGTTAAGGCTGCAAACAACTCCGTGGGAATAATACACGCCATCAAAAGCGGGTTTTCGCTTGTTCAAAAAGATTTTGGCGGCAACTTTGTTTGACCTCACGCCAAATAGGGCATACAAGTGTGGCGGCCATGGCTTGCAAAGGAAAAAAAGGCCTCGAAAAAGTCAGGCGTCCTGCAAGGACCAAAACACTAGTCTTGCATCGAAAGATAGGAATACATAAATTTAGTCTTTCTGTATTACAGGCAGCGAGGAGACGGTTTTATGCTCGTTGACGAACGCTGGGTCCGGAGATATTGACACTCGTTGATGAACGACATAAACCGGCAAGACAACGAGCGCGTGGCTCAACGGTGAGAACATTAGACTCTGATCGAAAAGGTCACGAATTCGAGCCTCGAGTGGCCCACCACTAGGGGTTGGGTATGACTGGCTGACGATGGCTAAAAAGCCGGAAAATGGTCATGCCGGTCTCCCTTGTCTTTACCGGCAATACTATATACCTAGACGATGTAATTATAGTTTATAAGATTATAACCGCCTTTCAGCAAGGATCGCACTTTGGAGTTATGTTTCAGTGGTACCTCTCACCTCATCTTCAAGGACACGCAATGAAGCTGTGCCTGAAAATTTCTAAGCGTAATTTCCTCTCTGAATTCTTCCAGCAGCGGACAGAAGAAGAATGGAATAATCTCTCAAGATCAGTTTTTGAAGCGACGCCCCCAAAATTCTTCAAGAAATGCCTCAATAGGTATATGTGTCCCGTGCTGTCTGTCGACAGGCTGAACTCGAACTAACAATACACAAACTCTAGATAAGAGTTATTTGTAATAACAATACTACTCACAGTTTGCGAATACTATTTTAACAGCAGCAATTTTTAAGCACAGGTGCATAGCCATATATAACGCACCGGCATGTAAACAGTAGGACTTTCAAAGGCATTCTCTTGAACTCTCAGTAAATAAATTGAAATACCACAGTAGCTTATAGATTTCAATTCCAATATACATATCGAGTTTCGGACAGCCGTCCCCCATCCGGCCAATCGTATCTCTCAAAGGAACTCCAGCCAACGGACTGGCGAAGTGGCTGTTCCGACGGCTCAAATACTTGACCGCTGATTCAGGTACAACAGTCAGGTCGTCAGCACAATTCTTGGAGAAACTTAAAGGGGTAAGCCTCCTGCCAAATGATATCATGGTTTCCTTTGATGTCACGTCCATTTTTACTTCTATTCCACAGGACCTGGCCGTCGAGACTATCCAACTACTCCTACGCGAGAAATACGACGAAACGGAGAATCGATTTGGGCACGCTCAAATCCTCCAGCTCCTAAAGTTCTGCTTGAAGACGTACTTTACCTTAAACGGAACTATCTACGAGCAGTTAAAGGGCACGCCTAAGGGTTTGCCTATTTCCGGACTCATAGCAGAGGCAGTCCTGCAACGGCTGGAGTCGATGGTTTTCCGACACCACAGACCGAAACTCTGGGCTCGGTATGTGAAAGACACCTTCGTCGTTATTTAGCTGAATCAGGTGCTGACATTCAAGGAACATCTAAACGCCGTCTTCCCGGACATTCCATTTACGATGGAGGAAGAAGAAAACAACCAAATGGCCTTCCTGGGTTCCTCGTTTGCCGCAAAGACGATAGTGGCCTTAAAACTAAAGTGTTCAGGAAGCAACCAACACTATGCAAGTCCTGAACTACAACAGCAACCACCCAATCGGTCACAAACGCCGCTGCGTAAGAGCGCTATTCTGGCGCGTTGAGACGCATTGCAGCGAAGCTGAAGACTAAATTGCTAAATTGCAATATGTTCGACGGGTACTGAGAGCGAATGGTTACCCGCACAATTTTGTCAACCAGTGCATGCGCAAACGAGAGAAGAAGCCAAGTCCAGCTGGCCCAAACGTTTTGTGAGCTCTTCCGTACGTGAAGAATGTATCGGAAGCAGTCAGCTGTCTACTCACCCCACTTGGAGTTGGAGTTGCACACAGGCCGAAAGTAACCATCAGGCGCCGGGTCATGAGGCCAAAAGACCCACTACCATGGCAAGAAACGGCTTGAGTCGTTTACCGGATCGGGTGTAGTTGTGGACAAAGCAACTGCGTCGGAGAAACTGGGAGATTACTCCGGACGCGAATAGCCGAGCATGCAGCGGCGGTGAGGAAGCAAGACGCCAACTCCCACGTGGCAGCTCACTCAACGGGATCCGACCATATTTTAAAGTTTGCCGAGGCCGAAATCTTCGCAAGAGGGGACAACCGCGTGAGCCGCGAGCTGCTCGACTCATGGTTTTCAGACCCCCAGTCCATCAACAAGCGCAATGATTTGGCGTTCCCATACGGTGTACTGAGACATTTCCTGAGCAAGAGAATCAGTCATGTAGGAAGGACTGGGTGCAACAACAACTCCGACGACAGCGGGCATAATTGTCGCGTAATTACCAAACCCGCATCCGACGCGGACAAGAATGCTGTGGTAATTAATGACCAATCAACGCACCAATTAAGACCACAAGCGGTGACTACAAGAATTGACAATTATAGTACACATGCGGGTGACCGCTGTGAACTATAAATACCGTGCAATCTGTGCATGTATCACCCCTTATCTGCGCATGTCTCAGACCTGTTTACGATTACCTATGACTAAGGATTCCCGACGGAATCCGAAACGTCAGGCAAATAAAACGCTTGTTCCAGTGATCGCATCTTCGTCTTCTGAACTAGAAGGATATTTTCTGAAGTGTCTTCTCGAATTTCACGCATCGATATCCTCGGAAATAAACAAGCCACTGACTTTTTCGGGGCAAACTGTCCTTAGAGCTTGGATCTGCCCTTTGAATTATAACAGTTACCTACTTTTACATGTTCAGTAACCCAACTTTCCATTTTTTGTTAAATTCCGCCCACAGAAGGTCGAATTTCCCTTTTTTCGTTGAATTTCGCCAAAATAAGGTTGAATTTCTCGCCGAAGACACTGAAACAAATGTGAGTTTCTCGCTAACCAAGAATTAAATGTTTTACTACAAATTACGTAAGACGATTGGGTTGGGATAATGGATACTTAGGCAGCCCTACTAGACAGTTTTGCCCCTTTTTCGTTATCGCCTCCGATTATGGATTCAAAGGCAGCAATAATTAAATGAACGAATCTTGGGCGTCGCCTAAACTAAATACCAAGGGCGAGTTAGCAGCAGATCAATGTCAACCCTCAACCCCTGTCAAACAGGAAGGGAAACATGTGGAAGTCATGGAAAGGAGTAGATCATGCTTGTGCTACTAATAACTATAAATTAGCCCATTAGGACGTTAGCAGTGGAAACCACAACAGATAGGAACCTAGTGAGCATACAAAATAGAGTGGGCAAGGTGCTAAACAAACAACACCTACTGTACGCCCACTTCATTCCAAAGTCCTTCGTCATTTGAATTGTCTATTCAATTCTCGAGACTCATCGGCCTGCAAAATAACTCAAAGGGAATTTGTTTTTTTGTGACAAGAATCCTGTCAATGTAAGCTCTGGTTGGTTTTGGCGAGGGTTCATCAATGACATCCAACTGGTTTGATTAAATATTCCGCCGAATACATGCGGCTAACGATTCTAGTTAAGGAACTGCATATGTTTAATCGTCACCAAAAACAATTTGGACAGCCATCAACATATCGTAAGGCTCTTATATCTGCGCTTCCTTCTTTAGGCTTGCCAGGTTTCGGGGGTCTATTCGAACTTGGATTTTCTTGGAAACCAGTTTCTGACTTTTTCAAAGTCTGGGCTGGTAGGGGACGAAACTAACAGGGACCATGGCATGTGTGGATGAATAGAGAATCTCCAGTCAGTTCAACTATCATCAACCCTTAATTTTGCTAACAGGAAACAAGCAGAAAGGGAGAAGGCACCCACTGCTGCTTAAATTTTCATCACAGTTATCCAATACAAGAGTAAGTCATCTTCCTTATAGGATGCAAGTGTCATTGTATATTCCTAAAGGAATTATCTGTAGGAGAAAGTTGTCATCTTCAGTGGACTTATAAGTCCAACTTCTACTTTTTCGTGTTAAGCTCGATTGTGCAGAAAAGCTTTATTCTTTGGGTAGCCGATTGAACTCCGAAGGCCTTGCATTAGGTGCACATTGCTTGCTTTCAAGGGCGTACCCCCAAGTCAGTTCTGGGAAAGGCAGCAGGTGCTGGCAACCGAAGGAAACGCAAGTATTTGCCCTGCGCGCGTAACATCATAACAAACATTTGTGAAGGTAGCCTCACCTTCAAAAATAGCATTTATTGAGAATGATTAACATCCTACCAACAATTTGGGTACAAATCGCTTGAGAATCAAAACCTAGTTTGTCCCGCCTCTCGCGCGCTCGGACTGCATCCGAAAATTCAAATTTCACGAATAGAAGCAAATATGCACGTTGCAGGTTCTTGTTTCACAGACGAAAAACACGCGATCACTGGGTCGGTAGTTGCACTATGCTGAGCTTTCAGCTTCACACGAGAGGCCATCGTCAGAGAAATGGGCAAACAGCAACCGGTGGCATTCGTGATTGGTTATAGCTCAGGCCATCTCCTTTTCTCGCGTCTGCGCGCGCTCTTACTACCATGTCATGTATCCTTAATGTGGCAGCGTGGCAACATGCGTGTCTGGGTACGAACTGGGGCGTGCTTCCTTGATTGTGCGCGCGGCTAGCAAAATAACAGGGTGATATGTACATGCGCCTGTTGATTGAGTTAGAGTTTGACATCCAGGTCTCTATTAATTCTCGCTCCGTCTTATTCGCGGCACGTGCCATCATACGCGTGCCCGTAAAGTCAAATTCGTGGCCTTCTTCCAGATAGTGGGTAGCGATCTGGGACAGTTGGTCGCCTTTCCGCACTGTCCGTTTGTGCTCCGTTATTCGTCGTCGCCTTGAAGTCGTCGTCCAGTCTGCCTTGTGTAATGGCAAGAGCAGTCGCGACATGGCACTTGATAAACGACGCCAGACTGCTCACCCACCTCCAGTGGGTCTTTTATTTGCATGAACCGTGAACGCATGGTTGCCGTCGGATGATGAGCAATACCCACGCCGAGTTCTGCAGCCATACGTTCAGTTGCTTCTGCCCCAGTGATCGCTTCTTTTTCTTTTGCATTTGAAACTCACTTTCCGCCCAAAGGGTAGCCTCCTATTCTCCTCGATAACTCTGACCAGTCCCCCCCCCCGATTTTCTAAACCAGCCCCATGTAAGTTATTTTTAATTCTTCAGAAGCTTTAGTAGACGCGTTGTCTTCTTGTGCAGTTCTGCGTTTAATAAAGACGAATAATTGGATCCTTCGTTTATCTACTTCGACCCAGAAGGTTATGTCTGAACTTGTGCCAAATATTTTCCTGTGTGTATCAAATGCATTTACATTGACGAAGATCAATAAGTGTGTAAACTCTCGTCCTGTTTAATTATCAGTACTGTTGAGCACAACATTTTTAATTTTATTTTTCGATTGATATTATTATGAGCAGTCTGGCGTCGTTTATCAAGTGCCATGCCGTGACTGTTTTCGTCGTTATACAGGGCAGACCAGGCGAATAACGGAGCACAAAAGCCCCACTGTTCCAGATCGCTACCCACACTCTGGCCACGAATTCGATTCACGTGCAAGTAGCGCGAATAAGATGGGGCGATAAGTACTGGAGGCCTGAGTGTCACACTCCAAATCTATCAATAGGCGTGTGGATGTGCAATCCTGATATTTTGTCCTCCGTTTGCACAACCAAGGAAGCACGGCCCAGGTCGTGCCCAGCCTCGCACGCTCCCACGCTGCAACGTGAAGGACGCGCGCAGAGGCGACATGATGAGACGGCGTGAGCATGGACCAATCACGGATGCCACCCTTCCCCCATCCCCCTCAATTTACTCGTAGATAGACTACGAAAACATGCCACTGCTTGCTGTTTTCTCCTTTCTCTGACAATAGCCTCTTTTGTGAAGCCTAAAGCTCAGGCTGATACAATTTCCGTCCCAGTTATCGTGTCTTTGTCTTCTGTATTATCAAAAGTTTTAACCCAGACGACGTTGTTATTGGGATCGAAGTTGACATCAAAGAGACGGGTGATTGATTAAGCTGCTGTAGACACATAGTTTGCCAATAAATCGTAGATTCGGTAAGCCTCTTTGTAGTTATTAGGCCAATAAGACTGAGTATGATCGTTATATTGCATCAATAGGCTTTGAAATGCGTAGCAGTTTTATTGTTGAATGTATACAAAAGTAATTTCAGTCCAATCAGTCGCGTTTGCAATCATTGGACCAGCAAAATAACTCAGGATTTTGTAAAAGGAAAACATACTCAAGGATAATAAGTTCCATCAAGGAGGACTAAGGCCTGTCTGTAGACCACTGACAGAACACAATGTTAGAAGTAAATTTTAAATTTGCATTCGTTGGCGGTAAATATTTCACCAGTCTTCAAAAACCCATGAGGACATCATGCTGGACGTTTGTTTGCAATTCTTTTCAATGAATCCGAGACATTGTGTTTGTCTAAATTGTTTACAAATAAGCAAACATTAATTAATAGCTGCTATAATTCAATATTGTTTCCTTTTACGGACATTAAGAGTAAGCATTGAAGGCAGTTCAGGGAAAATAGTCAGCGCAGTCAGTAATGTGTTGATATCTTCAAGGCACCCATAAAGCCTTTGTAGCAGTTATCAGTGTCTTCCACGGAATAAGGGTTTTCTGTGCATAGTGAATGCTTGACTATTTTTTAGTCTCCTTTTACGGGGACGCGAGTGGCGATGCACTCAGAGCCTACGGCCAGAAGTGCACACCAGCTGAGTCATGTCCGCAGACCGGCAGCAAACGCCATCCCCTCGAGCACACGTGACGACCGTGCACACTTGCAGTGCATATAGTCTAGCAACGTCTTCCAGAGTCGCAGCGTGTGAAATTGCGAATCGGCTTGAGGCCAGAACCCATGCCACACAGTATAGGCCGATATTGGTCAGTATTGCAACCTCAATTACGAAGTGTGTTCTTTTCGCAAGCCAATTTCAAGTTCGCTGCGTATCATGAATTTCGACACCTACTGAGCTAGTAGTATTTTACATCCAAAAGCAAATCTATCAATAACCGTTAATATTCACACGGGCTACTTGTTCATCCTCATTGCAATAGACACCCGATACAGGCGGTAACTCTAGTAGTTTCAAAGTTTTCCATGGAGGGCAGGAGCGCAATCGAACTCCCAGTTAGCGTATGTGAGTTCATTTCGCGACATGTAAGGTTTGTTCAAATATTTGACGTCACAATACCCGGTAGCCTGAATAAAATATGTTGTATAAGTTGCATGAAGACTGTTTGTAGGCAATTAAAACAGAACCATGACCGAATTCCAAAATAAATCGAAGTTTATTTAGAATGCTCGCTAGGAAACCCAACACTAGTAAAACAGGTAGGCTTTTGCTGAATTCCCGTGTCTCCGTGCTCTCATTTATCGACAAGGTTGAGTCTTACTTAAACATTAACCCTCCATGACATGACTTTAAGGACGGCCCAGCACGCAAGTCATCACTCATGCCGTCTTAAGGGCAAGAGAACAAAGGAAGTCCACATGCTAGCGGGCACTTCAGAACAGACCAAGAGCGCACACGTCAAAGTGCCGACACGCGAGTAAACCCACCGACCGGGTTCTGAGGGCATGTCTGACAAGAGGGCACGAAGGGAGGCATGCACATGCAGCTGTCATCATCGCCTGCCTCACATCAAACACGCACACTCTCGGGCGTGACTGGGCGCAGTCAACACCAGCTCTGGTTTCGCCAGCAGCCATTGCTGCCTGAGACAGCAATATAGTCTTGTGTGCATAATAAAACCTTCATTCTGGTAACTTCTGTCTTTTAACAACAACCTGGGTTTCCATATGACTAACAACTTCTTCACTACATTCCAATGCGACTGTTTTCCCTGCGTCACTCATCATGCTCACGAGTAGGGAGACGCGGTTGCAAACAGCCTGTCGCCAATCGATCTTGACGTTTTCAACACAAATCAGCTACAGGGCTCACTCGTCCCGTTGTGGTAAGAAGTCCAACGATATAAACCACTGCGACACGGACGCCCCCAATAAGCACTGTGTGACTGCTGTCGGAGCTTGACAATGAACTCCAAGGCACAGCAGGACGGGTTTGTGTCATAACCAATCGGTGATTGGCTATTGACCAGTATAAACCGTAAAGCTAACCGTAGTGACGAAACCTATGCAAGTCCTGAACTCCAACAGCAAGCACCCAATCGCAAACACACTTGCGTAAGAAGGCTATTTCGGCGCGTTGAGACGCCTTGCAGCGAAGTGGAAGGCAAAGTTGTTGAATTACAATATCTTCGATGGGTATTGAGGGTGATTGGTTACTAGCGTATTTTTGTCAACAAGTGCATACGCAGCCGTGACAAGAAACCAAATCCATCTGGCCCAAAGGTTTGGCATTTATCGGAAGCAGTCAGCCACCTACTCATCGAAGTTGGAGTTGCACACAGGCCACACGCAACCACTAGGGGCCTTCTCATCAGACCGAATGGCCTACTGCCACGGTGGAAATAGGCTGGAGCCATTTATCGGATCTGGTGCAATTTTGGACCAGGCAACTACGCCGGAGAAACCGATAGATTACTCCGGACGCGATTAGCCGAACACGCAGCGGTGGTAAGGAGGAAAGATGGTAACTCCAGGGTTGCATCGCCCTCGACAATACCTGGCAACATTTGAAGGCTTAAGGAGGCTAAAATCCTCGCAAGCGGTGACAACCACGTAAGCCGCAAGCTGCATAAGTCATGGTTCTCAGGCTCATAGCCCATCAGCAAGTGCGACGATTTGCCGTCCCGATACTGTGTACTGAGACATTGCCTGCGCAAGACAACCAGTTACGTAAGAAGGGCCGGACCCAGCAACGACTCTGACGAAAGCGAACATAACTGTCGTGCATTTATCAATTCCGCATCTGACACGAACTTCGAAATCACGGCAAATACTGACTTGAACACGAACTGCCAAGCCATCACTGCACCAATTACGACCCCA
The DNA here is from genome assembly GCA_036362985.1 of Ligula intestinalis. Taxonomy (NCBI): domain Eukaryota; kingdom Metazoa; phylum Platyhelminthes; class Cestoda; order Diphyllobothriidea; family Diphyllobothriidae; genus Ligula; species Ligula intestinalis. Next base: position 22,780,061 of record JAYGXS010000009.1, on the reverse strand, counting down.
AACGGTGGCTACAGGAATGGATAATTTCAGTACACATGCATATGGCCGCTACAAACTATAAATACCGCGTAATCTGTGCATGTCCCACAACATTCTACGGTTACCTATGAGTAAGGATTGTTGACGGAAGCTGACACATCAGGAAAATAAAATTCTTGTTCTGGTTATCGCAGCTTCTTTCTCTGCTGTAATTATCACTCTCTTATACCTAGAATTTAGCGGAAAAAAACGATGTTTACTGCGGTGCTTTTTTAGTGGCCCAACTTCATGGCTGCTAGCCCGCACGCACCCGTAAGCCAACCTTAACCGGCAGTCTGTCCAATCACCTTTCTAAGGCTGACTCACGTATGACCTTGCTGGTAGCGCTTGGCAACTCCCGCGCTTCGGACGCCGGCACTCGCGGTTGCCAACTGCCTTCAACCTAGCTCTTAACAGAATGCACTATTCCGTGCTCTAAAGAGCTTAGCCTAACCGAATGCCCAACTAGTTTCAGTTTCTCAATTAGGCAAGCCACATGGCAGGTGACCTTTTTCCAAGGCACCCAATCATGCCACAAGCGAATGCACTTGACAATCACTTATATGCAAATGGGATATCTCAGACGGTGAGTTGCAGCACGGAATGGACACAGACACACACAATAAACTCTCTTCCGGGTGGCTTTCACAATCACGCACTTCTTATTGTATGCTTCCTTGGGGATTCCCAAAGGCGTAATTCGACGGTGACATTGCAGAGATGCCTTCCACCTGACGTTCCATTCCTTCCTTTTTTACACTTAACTAGGCTCAGAGATCGCAGCGGTAAGAGCCTTTCCTACTGACTTAAGATAATACCATATGTTCCTTGCTCCGTCTCTTACCGAATCACTGACATGCTAACTTCGTCAATTGGTTGCTGCGAGCGCTAAGCGTCTATGCGCACGGGATAGTGACGTGCTCTTCTAAATTGGCCACATTTTACTTTCACTCCGTCCACGAATATTGGCCCTCTTTGATACGGGGAGGCTGCCTATCTTCTTTTATTGACAGTCGATTGTATTAGTTGCTTATTGTTGCCAGCCAAGGACATCCTGAGAATGACAGCAGTTGGTAAGAGATTTGAGCAGAATTTAGATTTGCTTCCATTCAGCTGTAGCACAATCCGAATAGATGTATATTTCCTGTTTTTCGCATTGTAGTGGGTTGTTGACCGCACGATGCCTGCCCTTCCTGTCGTGGTCTCAATCTGTCTAGACCTCAAGGTCGTTGCGTTTGCTAGACTTACTAGCGCACGGGACATGGACCACCCACACGTTGTCTAACCAATCACAGGCCGACCTAGCCAATGAACGCTCTCTCTCTGTCTTCTGGTCTAACTGCTCTCAAACTCGCACTTGGGACCCGGTCAATCTTCTGGATGGTCGTTTTCTCCCAATTCAGACTTTCTCCATCTATTATTTGCTCTGTGTACACAATAAACTCTTCCTACTACTTTGGCCTTTACGGACTTCTTCTCCGCTAAGTAACCATGGTCTGAAGATCGCAGTTGCTGGGTTCAACTCACTTAACCCCCTGCGATTACATCTTGGCTTAAATTTGATCAGCTAGAATTTAAGGCCATCTCCGCTGTCCGAATAATGATAAGATCGTCTAGACCTACTTACACAACTGACAGATGCAGCAACGTGAAATCGGTGATCAGGAATCTTCTAACTAGACGATACCTATACTATACCCCGCGTTTGACTTAGAAAACGTTAAAATTATCAGCGAATGAACGCTCACAAGCCAGTCACAAAGCATAACCCATCCAGTTCTGCCTTGAGGCTAACTCTCGAGCCCCACCAGTACCCCACAAAACGGCTAATATTATAGGCAGATGGACATTACCGACAGCGAAAATGGGAGACTGGAATGGCCACTTCTGACTTACCAGCCATTATAAGCCAGTCACACCGAAACCCAGATGACGCACCGCCCGAAACTCGAGCTCAAGAACCTGTTAGTTGGAAGTCCGACGCTCTAATCCCCTGCACCAGGAGCTCACTATCTTTTCAGTTCAGATCGGAAATATTGACGTTGACGGATGAAGGCATGTGGTGACTCACTCTGCACAGACGGTCATCGTGTGAACACTCACCGCTGCCGATGAGTGCATATGTACCGATCGTCTGGGTCAGTCTCAAGTTCGAGCCACTACCGCGAGACTGGACATTAACCTCTTGAGAACTCAAACAAAACAGAGTGCGCCATTTCCTGATTGACCGCAGGAACAAAGCCGTCGCTGGGTTTCCAGTAATCCCCTACGTTCTGGTCACCTCAGACGCCCTCCGCTGGCTTGCGGTTGTGCGATCCTCTGAAAGTAAATCTCATACGGCCTATTCTTCATTCTTTCTGTAAAGGATAAACTATTCCTACCACTCATCTCCAAAGGAACCTGGCCTGAAGATCGCAGTTGCTAGGATTTAATTTACTTAACCCACTGCGTTGCGCTCATCATTTGATTCCGAGACTCATACTCAATTTTCCCAAGCTAAATTGACAAGTAAATGATTCTGTACGCCATTAATTTAATCACACTTGGATCGATTTTACCCGGTGAGTCTCGTAGGTCAATGGTAGAGCGTTAGCTGCACAAAAGCCCTACTTGCTGTGTGGATCGGACTCTCACCGACGCCGCGTGTTTTTTGCACAATTTAATCAACTGAATTCAACAAATCTGCCAAAGCCCCCTAACAAATCAGAAATGGTCATTCTAGTTCCCTTGTTCTCTGTCCGCAATGCTAATTTGTCCCACTTATGTGTATGAAGCGCATGATTAAGCTAGACTGCATGCAACCTACTTGATCCTCTGCCAGACACAATTCGCCGTATCTCCCTTACTAGTTGGCTTTCACGGTTCATGACCTGGAGGATACCTTCCACAGCCGGTTTAAGGGCTTTTCCAATTGGCGAGGCAAGCATTTCTGCGGGCAGGCGAAGAATGTCCTCCGGGATGGACTTTCCAGTCAAATGCTTGACCACCTCTTCGCTGAAGTAGATGCAGTTGTGTTCAAACAAATCGTAAGTACCTTCCCTGCCGAGAAAGGGTGGGTCAGGAAGGAAGCGTTAGCTCCGCCTTACTTGTAGGGGCCGTTGGCCAATTCCTGTATAAACTCCAGCATCTCGTCTTCCGTAAACTCGGTCTGTCCCATCAGCAACTTCTTTTTCGGTTTGCCTATTGATAGTGCACCCTATAATGATGCAAGTATTGTAAGGGTTATAAACCAGAACAGATTTAACCGGCTTGCATCTCCGAACGCCGCGTACACCGAAGAAGTACTCACTGCCGAAGACAACAACGGCTGTATGCCAAATGCCTTCCACATATTTTCCTGCAAATTAAAATACACACATTTATCGTGCAAGCGGACAGACGAACCAAGGAGAGGCTCAGACACTACGCTTGAAACCCCATGCGAAAGGTCATACACATAGAGGAAGACATCAGTTTTGGTCCTCTTGGGTGCATTGAGAATGCACATTTTCGCGGTGGGAAGGCACATTAGCGCGGCGTCCCTTCCGTACGTGCTTACTCGGGAGATCTGTGGGATAAAAGTGAAAAACAAAACAGGCGCTAAAGCTAGTCTAAGCAAAAAAAGGAAAAACAAATCGAAACATTGTTTTCCCGGAAGAAATTTGAACAAGGAAGAAATCACGAGGTAATCCGGATTAATTGACGATATACATATAGCTTCGCGGCCTCTTATTCAACTGCAAACGGTCGTTGCGATAGTTGCGGATGCAAATACATCGGGCGCACGCAAAGGCAACTGGCAACGCGGTCAGCTGAACATATGATTAGGGTGGAAAATAAAATACTTAACAGTTCAATCACGAAGCACCTAGTGGACGCTGGCCATGTGGTCAGTTAAAAGACACTGGGCAGGAGTGAGGTACATAAATTGGCGAATGAACCTTCCCCTTCTAACATGTGTGCGTCTCAGAGAGACAGCATTAAGGAGGGACAGTTGTAGCCCGATTGTTAGCAGTGAGAACGGCCAAGCCAAGCTAAACAGTTGGCAATCTTCTGGACCATGATAATAAACACATTTTGCCAGAGAGATTTTCCAGGAGCGTCCTTTACAAGGCTTTCGTACGCTAGGCCCGTCATCCCCTAAAATTTCAGTTGGTATATTACTACTTGTTACGTTTAAGTAACACTTATTTAGGAGAGTAAGGAAAGACATGCGAAATCCTGATAATAGTTCATCCCGTATTTAAGGTCATACTTTAGGCGACAATCGGGTGCCTCCTACGATTTGCGGAGGCCGCTGCAGTATGGAGAAGAAAAACTGAACTCTGTAAGCGTCTGGATCGCATTGCCGTGGCAATGATTGATAAACTCATTCCCGCTCACGCCTCCTCGGCTCCCTTGGGACTGACTTCTACCCTGGCACTTTCCCTCCCCCTTTAGCCACATCTTACAGGCTTGCATGAAAATGAAAGAACATTAACCGCCATCCCGTAACAACTACCTCTCCCCTCCTCTATCCCCTCACCATGCGCCCACATCTACTGTTTTGTCTATCAAGTTTCACCCTTCTAGGTCGAAATTTAATTGGACAGTTAGTTTACCTTATAACTAGGCAATGACCGTTTGCAGTTGAATGATACATCCTGCTCACCTCGTGATCTTGAACTTGTTGATTAATAAATCAGTGTTTTTTTAAGCTCAGGTAGAAAAAAAGGATATTGCTCCGATAGCGCGCCTGCAGTAGTCATCACAAAGTTCACGTTTGTCTCGGGCAGAGGTAGAGATCAATATATTTCATCATATGCAGGGTCAAAAGGATACTGAGTCTGTAAAAACCTCTGGTGGACTGTAATCGCGCGTACGCTGATTCAGCGCTCCCTACAGCGGGCCTGCGTGGGAACTAGATCATGACAGAGCAGGTGTCTATGGGGCAATGTAAAGTACGGCAGTTCGACTGTCGCTCTCGATAATGTCCACCTCATGCTTTAGCAGGCTACAGCAACGCGCGACTCCTGCGGAGAATCTACCCCACTCTACCTCATCACCCGATGTCAAGACAAAAGTCAAAGAAGACCGGAGATGGGGGAGGGCGCAGGCAGCTGGCGCGACCAACATTCAACACCCGCACCAATAGCACACCTCCCTATGTAGGCTCCCTTTTTGGAGCGCCATAAAGACCGCATGAAGAGGGAGCCACTGCAGCCTGACTTTCACCCGGCAGTAAGCCACTCCACACAAGAAGATACACACACTGGGCCGACTGCGGTGTCCAAGTTATCACGTCAGTAGGCAACCCTTCAAGCCACGGCTTTTATCATACCGTGATAGCTTCAAGTGCATCAGATTGTTTTTAGTGAGGAAATAAATGCACTAAGGGTTGACCTCAAGGTCTTTCCCATTACTTGCAACGGGCGACCGCCTAGCTGATCGACTGCCTTGGGTGGGATGGGCGCAGGGCTAAAAAGGAGAACAAGCATAGGCACGGACT
>JAYGXS010000009.1:22739988-22774566 GCA_036362985.1 Ligula intestinalis | reverse complement strand
TCAGAGTCAAACACCCTATCCATTGAGCTAATAGCTTGTCGTCTTGCTGGGTTAGATCGAGGGATGTTGACACTCATTGATGAATGGTCATCTGACCGTTAACTAAAATCATCTGTCTCGTTCTGCCCCGGGCCCAGCCAGAAGTCCTGACAGCCGTAATAGCTGGTATTTAAGGCAGATAGTAAAGTATAGTTCCGTTAGTGGTCAGATGAAAGTTCATCAATGAATGTCAATATCCCTCGATCTAACCCGGAAAAACGACGAGACAACAAGCTAAGAGCTCAATGGTTGAACGTTTGACTGTGATCAAAGAGGTCGCGAGTTCGAGCCCCGACTGGTGCACCCTTTGGGCCTGGGTGTTGCTGTCTAACGATGGCAAATAAGCCAGAAATGGTCATTTAAATCTTCCTTTCTTTGCCGGTAATATTGTCTGCTTATATACTAGCTATTACGGGTGTCAGGACCTCTGGCGGGGCTCGAGGCAGAGCTCGCCAGATGTGTACCGTTAGCGGTCGGGTGAACTTTCACCAATGAAAAATTGGCTCATCGTGTGTATACCAGGCGTGTGCGTAGCTCGCGTAGACTAGCTGGTTAGATTTATCCTCCATTGTAGCTATCCCTTCCTCTCCTCCGGTCTTCTTATCTCCATCTGGACAGGACTTTAAGGAGATCGAGGAAGGAGAGAGTGCAGTAGATTCAGCGTCAGTCACATTCAATGCTATAAACGAATTCGTGTTCAAGGTATCATTGCTGTGTCTACCCTGCCGTGCGACACACGACGGACGCCGATGATAAGGCTGCCATGTTTGTGAACGGAACCTGCGTTTGCAAACTCCACCGCCTTCCGCAACATAAGCGGACGAAAGGCGGTCAGTCTTATGTTCAACAGAAATCTAATTTGGGCTTCATTTCAAGACCGCGGCTACCTCGCTTATCTGGTGGAACAAAACGGAAGCGGCAGTTGACTGATTAACTGACCAACTTAGTTATATGCGCATTTTCAAATTTTTTCGAAAAGTCCACTTACAAGTCACTTCAACGCCGTCCTCAGTATAGCAGAGCTGACGTGTTAACGGTTGCGGCCTGGTAAGCCTCCAGAAACGGCACTTAGACTGCAACGGCACCCCCTCCTCGTCAGAGATCAGAGACCACGCCGGTTTGAAGACTGATTCATGTGAAAGGAGGAACAAATTATTTTGTAAGCCGCTGCCATCACCATTCAAGTCCTTTTGTCACTGTCTTAACAAACCGTACTAGGGGACTTTTTTGACAACTGTTGTTAAAATCTATCTTGATTTAACCAAATCACTGCTGACAAGTAATCGTGACACCATAAGCCGAGTAGAGACGAAATGCTTATAAAATTGGTAGATATACGTAAACCGATAAGCTACAGGGCACACCTGCACTGGTTTTTGATGTTCCCGTGTATTCGGGAACCCCCGAAAGTTGTAACATGGCTAATTGTATCGCCATCTGACGACGTTAAATAAGCCAGAAAAGGCCCTCCTGTAAGTCTCTGTTTTCTGGTTAAATGTCTTAAAATACTTGAAAAGGTTTGATTATTGAATGAAGCAGTCGTTGTTGGTTTTCAGTATTTCGGGAAGCATCGCTTGATAAAAGTATCCTGCCTTAAATTCTACCAGAAGCCTGAGGTTTAAATTGCCTCCCTTTACGTATAAAGATATAATCTACACTTCGTGGTACCTGTGAAACTCCGGGATCCTATCTGTAGTAAAGGGAAATCAGTGAAAACTTAACACAGCTGGTAAATGCGCCTATTCAGTGTTGTTTACCTCTTGTTTGTATAAAGGGCAGTTTTTTTATGGAAATCATTCTCATTCAATACAACAATCCTGATAAAATGGGCGTTACACGTTTATCCCACAGTGGTAGATGGACTTTGGCCAAAGTATTCACAGTAAATTTTGGTTTGCGCCTATAGGCAGTAGAATAGACCGATTGACTCTAAGATACAGATAATTATGAGGCAATAAAGACTAAAATATGAAAATTGTTCAACCTAATGGGGATTATGATGAAGATTTTTGTCAAGAATTTGAATAGAAAAACTCTCTTTACGCACAAATATCACGATCTTTGGCTGCTTTTACAGTTGGTTTTGCCTGCAAAAACTGATCTCATAGGAGAACTTTCGTGGAGAATCTCGAAGTATACAAAGAGTAAAGACCGATTTTATATCTAAGAGTTTTTGACGAAAAGCTTCTACTAAAATGCTACCAAAAAATTTTAATTAGTGTCCTGGACGATATACTATATTTTTGGACCATTGCTAAAAAGTCGAATCTATAAATCTACTCTACTAGCCAGGAAGAAATCCGCTAAAGTACGTACTTGCAAATACTTAGAAACTCAAGATATGTGTGACTGTCACCTCTTTCAAAATATTCGCATTGTCTGACCTCCATTTCAAAAGGCTGATGCCATAGTTATTGGCCTGCATTTGCAAATCAGCTAATCGCGCAGGAATTACATGGACGAACGTATCTTACTGTGACAGGGCATGAAGGACAAAGTATCAATAAAGCCTCAAGTATTCGCTGTTGGCGACAAAGTTGAAGACACGGATCACTCGGTTCTGAAGTCGAGCGCCTACGTTTTGCTCGGTTGGTATTCATTTTAGTAGTTGTATATTAACATAACCAGTCAACATTCTTACTGAAATTACAGTTCTTGTCTGTTATCAAGAATTTAAAAAAAAACGCAAAATGCATAACCAGAAACATATCTTCTAATTGCTTCCTTATACCTATGCTTTTTTATTCATTTATTACCAGCCGGGACTAGACTGGAAGTTCTGTAAACTAAATTGAGTTATTTTTTAAGTCCAAATATTGTACCAGGATAGCATATATTTATGCCTTAAACGCATAACTAGTTGGCTGAAATGGTCAATATTGCCGAAGTTGCGTACCCTGTCTTTATTTTTCAACTAAGAGTGATCCAACAGCCACCAACTACCTCAGTGAGCTTTATATACAGGTTTTTTTGAACTTTCGACTATGAAGTTGGCACAAAAACAAGAGTGAGCATTTTTATTAAAACGTAACTTTTAAGGGTGTAATGGCGTTAGATATAACAATTTAGCATAGGTTGAATAAACAAAATATTGATAGTACACAGGTCCTATCCCGTTGTCTAAGCATTTTAAACCAGCTGAAACAAAAACACTAATTCATCATATAATTTACGATTCTGTTGCGAAAGTGTCATCGTTATTTGGGTCATGTGAAGTCTTTTTTTATTGAATAACGGTAGATGCTGGTGATTTCTATACGTTCAAAATCCAAGGGTGACAATGTATTAGTCTTACATTCATTAAAGCTGAAATGGAACTTGTTCGTTTAAATATATTGTTACTATATATTCAGGTAAAACAATAGTTAATAGCCAATATGCTGGACGTGTGTATGGTATAGTTAAACTGACTGTATACGCAAATTGTAAATGCATCAGTACAATAGCAGTGTTTCTGATAATCGTCAGTTTAAAAGTTAAAACTATTGTCAAACAAAGTAAAAATCTAGCATAGATATTTATTTTCTAAATTGCGTATTCTATTGGTATTGGTATTCTGATTGGTTTTCTGTTAGAGCTATAATTAGCCAGAACAAAATGCGTTCATGTAAACAAACTATCTTTTATAGTCTTGGCGGTTCGACTAACATATCGAGCCATCTGCTAATCCCGAACATATCAGAACCATTCTGTTATTTTTAAAGCCGACAGAAATAAATAAGCTAGAGGTTAAACCACTTATTAAATTTTGGGTTCCACAAATAATTAGATTGAAAAAACATACTGATACCTATGCTAAAGCAATCAGTTACTTTTATGCAGAGATGTATGTTTTGGAAACAAAGCTTTTCGTCACTCTGTTAAGTAAAAACGTGGCGCTTAGATGAAAAAATTCAGTACCTTGTTGAAAAGGACTGTCCACAATCTAAATGCGTACTTTTTTGTCTTGGTTTTGACATGTTGTGATTTTATTTATCTGAGCATCTAATTCCCTTAGCATATCTGTAAAGGTGCACTGAGTGAAATATGCTGGCCAGGGTTAACTCCAGCATTTCCTTCGGTTTATGTGGTGAACAATATTCATACGAAACAGTAAAGTTAGAAGGATAAGGATCTACAGATTTATGTTTAAAAACTTGATGCGCTACGGATATTTGCATAATCTCATGATAATTTAAAATCCAACTTTTTTTAACTACATCAACCTTATGAGTGTTCCATTTCTTTTCGAGTTTTAAAATTCATATTACATAAAAATCATTATTTTTCTCAAAAAGTTATGCATTCGAAAACTTTAAAACTCTTAAAGTACGCAGTTCACGAATGATAGGTTCTAACCTCTCATTTAAAGTGAATATATTCACATTAAATTTCTAAGCACTAAGCCTAGATTATACATTTTTATAAATCTTGATTTGAACTCAGACGTAATGCTGTCCTTACCTTATTCAAATTGTCATTGCTTCGGATGTCCTCCTCAGTTTCAACTGTCTTCTCTTTTAATTGCTAACTAAAATGAGAACAATTCTTTGAAAATTCAGAATTTTCATTGTTATTTTGTTGTCTTAACCCCTTTTTCATTGGCAGGTAATATTAAGTTATCAAAGTTATTTGAAAAGACATTTTTACAACTAGGTATTCTTCGATTCATTCAATTGACATGTTAATTGAATGATCCATCATTAACGAACATATGTTTGCAGTATAACAATGGATTTAATTTGAGTTTTCATTTTAACATATCCTTAAATTTCTCCAGGAATTTCATTAGATGTAGGTTAATGATCTAGATTTTAGTCTTTAAGTCTACTTTACAAACTTTATCTCACGCTCTTGAAGGAAACATTAACTTGTTATCGCTATGGCTAAACTTTAAAATGTCGCCAAAAGTGAATGCAGCTTTCAGATTAGGAAGGGTATTTATATTCCGCTATCCTAAAAGTTTCGGGAAATATCTTTAGCCTTCGAACACTTGTAACGCCCAACAGAATGTTTAAGAAAACCTATAAGATTTAGCAGAAGTCACTTTAAGTGTGATATTGGACGGGAACGGAGTAACTGCTTATTTGCTAAACGTCCAGTGCGCCATTACCTCGCAATTGCTGACAGCCTCCCGCAACGCTCTCAGAAAGCCTTTAACTGTCATCTTTCTCTTCTTAGCATTTCCACTGCTTTTGCCTGTGGGCACCGGTTGTGGTGCTGTCCCCGCCGTTTGTTTAGAGGATATGTCGGTGTCCTCTCGCCATCTGGATGGGTTGTTTTATGCCTTACTAGAATAAAGTTCTTCATAATTCATTTGTTCTGATGCATCACGAGTTTCTTCTCTTGATACCCTTTCTCTTATGCGCATCTTACTCTGTTGTTGCTTTATTCGTCTGTGTGGATGCGTTGGCCCGTCTCACAAGACTATTAAATTATTTTCTTCTCTGAAATGTACGCTATGTGCGCTATAATAGCTCCTCTATGCTTTCCTCAGCAGCCTCTATCACCATACCCTTACAGCATAAGAAATTATATAAAGCAACCTTACCCCATTAGAAAAGACTAAGGACAAAAAATAAAGCAGTAGACCCATGGATCACATTTAAGATAATGGGATTGACGAAGAGTATGGGCTATATCTGTATAGCGCAAAAAAATTATTTTTGAATGCACTGAACCTTTATCCTGTACTTAAGAGCTCTAACTGTGCATTCAGGGCATCCCTTAGGGCTCATTTCAAAGGCAATATTTTCGGAGATTGCTAGTGGGCTGATAATATTTTTGGACGGCGCCGAATGTCTAAGCTAGTGTTAGGATAATTCATGAATGAGTTATTTTTCTTAGATCGTATTTATTGGCATACACTTTAATAATGAATGGCTAGTAGGTGTTGGAAAAAATAAATTTCGTAAGATTAGCCATTTGTCGACTGTTGGCCGTTGTGTCCACGAACTAACGTCACTTTTTAAACAGAGGCCAGTGTCACATTCCTCGCAATCGCTCAAAGTCCCACTCTCAATGCTCACCTTGATGCTGCCTCTGTTCTCTCTAATCCACTCCGTTAAGTGCCCTCCTTTGCTGTTTCCTTCAATTCTGCGCTCCGCACTTGTCGTTAAGCTGGTAAGACGATATCACTCAGTCTTCTAAATTGATCGTCACGTGCATCAGCAGTCTTCATTTTTCAGCATTTTCTGCTGTTGTAAGATCATCCACGCATACTAGAATGCTGTTGTCCCTTTATTGGTCTAATGAACGCGTCTGATTGCAGAAATATTTAAACTGTCCAGATAATTTTTACTCGAAACCTATTTTCCGTTTCTTTATCCAGTATATCTTTAGCGGATAGTTGTCGGTTAGCGAGCTTTAAGTTTCCATGAGAAATAAGTGCTGTAATGGGAGCAACTTCTTGTGTCACCGTCGAATTACACCCTTTGGAATACCCAAGGATGAACAGAATATAAGGGCATAAAATTGGCATCCACCAGGAGGAGTATCTATTGTGTACAAAAACTGGAGTTGCTCTTTCGGGTGGCTGTTGAGCTGCTGGCTGATCTCCAGCGCACTGATGTCCCATGTCGGGGCTAGCCCTGCAATAGGGTGACGAACTGGTGGTGTCCTCGCAGTCCGTGTGCAATTCACTGTCTGAGAGGTGACAGTGGCTTATAAGTGAGTGTCAAGCGCGGTCGCTTGTTGCATCATTGGGCGCAGTGGAGCAAGGTCCTTGGCCATTGAAGAACTGCACTAATAATAATCATAATAATAAATTGTATATTTATAGGCCCAAGGGGCAGTTTCAGTACAACCACTTGAACACGCGCCTGGAAACGCGTGTTTGTGTCTCTGGTCCAGTCTTAAAGGTCATCGAGTGGAGACGGTCAGAGTGAAGATACAAAGACATTGTTGCAGTCCACATTGACAAAAGAATTATTGTGGCGGTCGGCAGCAGGCACGAGGCCTCAGGAGGGTCTGAAATTTTCCTAGCATTTGGTCAGGCTAGACTCCTAATAAGAAGACTCGAATGTGGCCTACGTTTCCTGTTTCGCCTTAACAGTGGTCCTTATCCCTAACGAATTAATGCTCTCACTCTGGTTAATCGACTTGAGTCTATAGGTGTTAAGGACAAGACGGTTAACCCAAACAGTTACAACCTTCCAAGTCCGGTTCCTCAGTAGGAAAGAAAAGTCAGCGGAGGCCAGAATGGAATTAATAGTTTATTGTGTACACAAAGGAACGAAGAAGAGGTGAAGAGAGGTTGGACTTCGGAGCACACGTCATTGCGCTGGAGCGCCGTGTTCCTAAGTGAGGAAATTGTTACAGGGGCCCAGAGCAAGTATTCAGTGAGCCAGCTTCAGGGTTCTGATTGGCCTGGCCATTTTGGGGTGCGTGCGTGTGCCCCAGTCGCCCAAGGCTGAAGGTTACGTCTTGCATGCAGACATCGGTCATCGCGCTGGGTCGTGCGACTGGGCGCCCAAAACTGTCCCCGCGAGAATATGCTAGTGGCAAGGAGTTAGGCTGCAGCACCGCTAAAAATCCACTCATAATTCCTCCATGATCACTCCACTACACCTTAGCTCCACATCTAACCGTTCTCCTTTTTTGCCTGAGCCTACGCTCTCACCTGGAAGAATTTTCCATTTTAAATCAGGTTGTCGTTTACGTTATCGAATTTCAAGTCGAAAATACGTAACCATTTAACTTCGGAAGGTATAGAGTCCTAGTAGTTAATTTCCTTCCAAAACCCGCAACTTTTGGAATTCGAAGGAGGTTCTCTTGCTATTTGAGGTTGTTTCCTTGACATTTAATATGTTTCTAAATGTACTTGCAGTATGCTCTGAAGGGTCAATCTTCGTCCAATCCCCTTTTTAAGCATTATTTACAATTTTTGACAATTCTTTTCTGTTTTGCAACCCTGACGATGGTCTACGCAGTGTAGACCTGGGCCTTAAATATAAAATTTATTATTATTGTTGATATAACTTTCACGCACCTGGAAGTCAAACGCTTTTGCCAATTTCTCGAAGGGCGGGCTTGTACCATATTCACTGACCATTAACCGCTGACATTTGGACTTCGATCCCACTCCGACAAATATAATTCCAGAGATATTGAGCAGCCAAACTATATCTCCCAATTCACCACCGACATCCGCTGCATTTATGGCACGAAGAATGAGGTAGCTGACCTTCTTTCTAGACCTACCCCTTCTGCATTTCAACTATCTAAAGGGATTGACCTTAGTTTAATGGCGGCGGAGCAAAAACGATTCGAGTCAAGTTAGTAGTCTCCAGCTTGCGGAGGTTCCCCTTACCACCTGGACTGGCGCCATTCTCTGTGATGTATAAAATCCTTATTACCGTTTGTTTGTGCCCCTTGATGTGTCGAGTTGTATTTCGCACTCTTACTGGACTCTGCCACCCTCTCACCTCTCACGCAGCCTCGCAAAGGATTGTCTATCCTGGCATGCACAAGGTTGTCAAAGTCTGTGCCCGGTACTTCCCGAATCGCCAGCGGAGCAAGGTTCCGTGCTACAACAAGTCTCCACCCAAAACTTTTCCCAACCCTGATGCTCGTTTCAGCCATGCCCATCTTTATGTCATAGGCCATTTGCCTTCATCCAATGGCTTCACTCATCTTCTTACCTGTACCGACTGCTACACCCGCTAGACAGAAGCTGTCCCTTCGCCGAATGTTTAAATGGACACCATCCTTAAGGCCTTCGTCAGTCATTGGGTCGTAATTTTGGTCCGCCATCTACGGTTACCGCTGATCAAACTGTCCAAGACCCGCCAGATCCTTCTTTGTGACAAGTAGAATGTAGTCCACGTCGACGGGGTCAATGCTGCTGTCAATGAGAGGCCGCTGGATCGGCCACAAGGACAACATTGTGCTGATTCCCTTTCCATGTTCCTCCATCCCGTACTGCTTTCCCTCCCTTACCCTCAATCCCATAGGTCCACATGCTTCCTCTCTCTACAGTTTCGCAACACCCAACTAAAACCTTACCCTCCAGCATAATGGCAAGCACTCAGCTTTCTCCAACTATTCCTCTCGCTTACATCACTCTCAGTGGATGGTGGGTCCATTTTCCTGAACGTTTAGCATAGCATTTGTTCCAGTCGTATGCACATCCTTCAGCGTCGTTTTAAGCCACCCTCTGGTCTCGGAGTGCGTACTTTGAAAGTTCGGGCGCCCAGCGTGACTGCCCTGACTCATTCTGTTCTTGATCGCGAGGCCTTGTACGCTGCAGGCTCTTTTCCTTTCTCACACTCGCTGTCGACTCTCCGCGCATACGCTCGAAGCTTATCGCGTCTACTTCTTCTTGGCAATGCATTATTCCAAAATGGAGCATAGTTAGGTTGGGGGAGAGGTCGGCTGGCAGTTTTACTTCGAGGGTCGGAAGTATTATTTATTTCAGACACCTTTTGTGTGTATATATGTGTGTTTTCATTCTGCCGTAAGCGGCACTCACTTCCGCGTGTGGGAGGAGCCTTAATACCAGTTATGAGAGTTAAATCTATGACGGTTAACCCTAACACCTACAATCTTCCAGGCCCTTTTCCTTAGGAGATGGGAGAGGTCTTAGAAAGGTCAGAGTAGAATGAATAGTTTATTGTGTTCACAAAGCAACGGAGAATAGATGGAAAGAAGTTGGACTTCGGAGCACACGTCATTCTGCTGGAGCGCCGTGGTCCTAAGTGACGGCTGGTGGCCGGAAGTGGGAAAAAAGGGTCTGATTTGAGTGGTGATTGGGCGGCCGCGAGAACCTAGACGTGCGTGTGTATGTGTGTCCGAGTGGAGATAGGTCAAGTTTCTGCAGGTCAGCGCAACTGTAAACGCTGACTGAGGTATTGGATGACCTTGAGGCAGTTGGCGTTGAAAAATTGCGCCGGACAAAATAACAGGGCGTTGGATGGCAGAGATTGCTACAAATACAAGTCCGTTTCGTTTCCTCTTGTTTTTGGAGGCTTGGCTTGGGCGTACGGAGCAGAGTGTTCAGTCTCGTCCAGTTATATGGAGGGTATTATGCAGACGTAAGAGTTAATCCAGAGACCAGCAGTGCATCGCCTCTTCCCCACGCTACTTTAACGATGTTGTACCCAAACTGGAAGGGGATTTGTTCTGACATTTTGCAGTAACTGTCGGCAACGCTCGATGTTACAAGAAAAGCCTGCAACTGTTCGCCCTTCACAGCCAGACAATCCTGAAAGTTCTGGATTTCTGATCTCCTAGGCAACTGATGTGCTGACTTGGGACAAGTCCTTCAATATGCGGCTTTAAAGGCTCTGGCCGTTATTTGAGATGAATATGTGAGCTGAAGTCCATTAACTGCAGATACCAAACCGTTTCGTTCCGGGTTCCGCGGCGATGTCTGTTGTTGCAAAAATTTTTAAATACAATGGAACCTCGGGTGCCGAGCAACTCCAGCTACGAGTATTTCCAGTACAGAGTGAGCCAATTGTTACGACCATCACCAAGCAATTCTGATTAGAAATATGAAGCATTTGTTCTCCGGTACAAATTTAAAAGACGTATTTATGGCAGGATTTATTGGCGTCAATATATTTCGTGAGAGCTTCTCAGCTGCATCTCATCGCTACATGATGGTGATATCGAAAAGAGCATGCAACTGTTTGAAATTTCGAAGAATGGATAACATAACAGCAAGGATCATAGTTCGGTTTCAATAATAATCAGGTAAAGGACACTGCACTTAGCAACGTATGGGAAAGAAAGGGATAGGGATTGAGGGAAAGTAAACGAAAATCGCTTGGGGATTAAAACTAAATAACCATTTACCAGGGTAATTGGAGGTTGACCACGTAGTCAAGCTGCTTGTATAGGTTAGGTTTCTCTCGTCGTATGTATGCAGCTTCCAAATAGCGCAAGGTTCGAATTGTTCGGGCCTGAAAAACTACTCAAAATGCTGTTTTGACGTCGACAAAATGACCGCTGTCTAGTAGATGTTTAGTAATAGAAGACCGTGGTACTCTGTCTTCTTGCTTGAAAAGCCAGTTGACCAAGTGCTGAGCGGCCGTGGCCGCCGGTGGCCTCTGCGTGCACCCAATGTACTTGCGGAAGCAATTACATGTGAATTCGTGCACACAAGTTGAGGGGGCGTGCAATGGCAAGGCATCCTTTGCCCATTTAACTGGAATGCTTTTAGTCGGACGTAAGAAGACGAGTTTTGCTGCGTTGAAGGTCTTTTCTATAGTACAGCCCAACCGTCACTAGATTGTGTTGGAAATGTCATCACCCTTAAAGGGTAAGGATATAATGACGGGCTTTTTTGGAACTCCATCAATTTTGGCCCTTAAGAATTGCTATACTTCTGAATAAAGCGTGTAGGATAGCCACAGTTAAGCAAAGCTGTTTTTATGTGGGAAAGCTCTGCGGGCAGGGTCTCACTAGAGCTTATTTTCCTTGCTCGTTGAAAGAGAGTATATACCAGATTTCGCTTCCACTGAATTGGCACAAAGGTACGTGGAGAGAGCAGTATCTACATTTCATGAGTTTTGTGCCAATCGACCAAGAAAAGTGCATTCACACAGCACAAGCCGAGCAAATCTTACAAAAGGCTGCGGGATATTTATTCAGTT
Source organism: Ligula intestinalis (assembly GCA_036362985.1). Taxonomy (NCBI): domain Eukaryota; kingdom Metazoa; phylum Platyhelminthes; class Cestoda; order Diphyllobothriidea; family Diphyllobothriidae; genus Ligula; species Ligula intestinalis. The sequence goes on along the minus strand of JAYGXS010000009.1, from coordinate 22,762,948 downwards.
CAGTTCATGAGCAGGCGTCGGCGACAGGGGAACAATCAGCTATAAGGAAAAATCGACAGCCACGGTGCGCGCCCTTGTGACAGCGGCAAGGTATTGCACTCGGCGGCCTTTTTGTAAGATAAATAACCGTGGGAATTGATGCATTCGCAACATCACTATCAGAAAATATGTTTCGATTGACGAGCTTCCCTCCAGTTAACGTAGGTGCGTGCACGAGGCTGTGGATCCTCGGTCATCTGCAGCCAACAGGGAAGTGATGCAGTCTGCTTGGCTGCGTTTAGCAAGACAAACCTTTCAGATGACGAGTTCACTGCTGGAACGAATCAAACTCGTTAAGCGAGGTTCCAATGTAAATTGGAAACTGATTATGCAGCGATCCCTGGATGGACGGGATTTCGGTATTCCATTTTTAAGTAACATTCAGTTTTACATTCGTCTTGTTTGTAGCCCGATTAAGTATCTGCTCGAGACCGTGAAATTGAAGGCACAGCTGGCCAGTAGAGACTATTGGTTCTCATGACACCGCCAGCTACAGCCCGTGCATATATAATCCCGATACTACTTAATCCTGCCTTCTCTAAAGAGTTGAGAATGTTAAAGAATGGAACACGGTTGACAACACCAGAATGCTCAAAAGATTTTGATACGTACTTGAGTTTTATGAGTTAGTTATGACTGGTAGCTATGATTCGATGCATTCTCGAAACCTTATCCCTTGACAACATTCCCTACTCCACCTATCGCTCCTAGCATAAGGGATGTAAGAGTCTGCCGCCCAGCGCTACTGCGATAACGCATCCTACCTGCGTCTGCCATGACTTGCATTCACGTGTGGAAGGTATCCTTTCCACTCATTATCAGCCTTTCTCACGCTATCGATTGACTCGCCACTGGATATGCGTATAAGCTCGAATTCAATCGATACTTCCTCTTCATTTTATTGGCAGCAGAAGTCGGAGCACTCATCCTGCAATTAAAACTACAAAACAACGCACAAATTTAAAAACACAACTTGCGTGAAGACATAGCTGGCAACTGGTCGGTGAAACAACCTTTTTACGGTTCAGCTTCTTGCAGTAAAGCTATTCTATTCATTTTACCTGACTTGTGATTTGGAGGACCTTCTTCTTGCCAACGCAAGCACTTGCGACAAGGTACCACACGAGACATCCCCCGGTGTCTTTCGAGCGGGCTTGCCATAAAAACCTCTGTCCATGGGCAACCGTTTCACGTAAATTGGACTCGTTGGCTTTACAGTTCATGGTGGTATTCTGGGTCCGTATGTAGTTGATGACCATTTTAGGAGAGATTGTGCAAGGGGAGAAGAAAGGAAGAGGCAAGAGAGCGGGGAACACACATTCCAGCCGTTTCCTGTCGTAGCAGTGGGTCTTTCGATCTCATGATTAGGTGCCTGACGTTTGCTTCTGGTCTGTGCACAACTCCAAGTCTAAGTGAGGTGAGCAGGCGGCTGACTGCTCCAATGTATTTCTAACGTACAAAGGATCTCGTCAATGTTCTAGCCAGTTAGGTTTGGTTTCTTGTCTGGTTTGCGTATGCATTGGTTGGCAAAAGTTTGCGTGTAACCATTCGTTCTCAGTGCCCGTCGAAGATATTGTAATTCCGGAACATCAGGAAAGAAAATTATCTTCCTCCCTGACATAATGATTGTTTGACCATCTGGATAAGTGACATTGGCGGTGGTTAACGTGTTTGCCTGTGGGCCGGCTTGGTGGCTACTTTTTCTAGCCAAACTGATTTTCAGTAAAAAGTATTAACACTTGCTAATAGACTGGAATCCCGTAGACCACGACTTAAGCAACTCGCGGCTCACGCGGTTGTCACCTAACACCAGAATTTCAGCCTTATCGAACTTGAATGCGTGACCGGGTCTTGTCGAATAAGCCGTGACTTTAAAATTGACATCATTTATCGGAGCTGCTGCCGCATATCCTCCCCCTTCCAGGTTCTTCGATGCAGTTGACTTGCTCGCAACTGCACTTTTTTCCTTGGTACGGCTATGATTATGCCTGATCTAGCCGACTTCAATGATATCGCGGACGTTACCCCTCCACGCGTGCCGATTGGCGGCAGCGGATCTGGAGAACTCTACCCAATCTTAGTATATATGTGTACTCCGATCAAATCCAGGATCCACCAAACCTGGTTGTTTCGTCATGGCGAGTTGCTGACAGTTCATCTTTTTCGAAGGTGAAACAATTATGTTACTCGCTAACTTTAAGTAACCAATTTATATTACCGGCAAACGTTAGGGAGTGCTGAATACGCGTATTTCTGGCTTATTGGCCTTCATTGGCAGCACCTACCCAACTCAAGTATAGCTACAGAAATTGCCGCTACACTCGAGTTTCAAACCCGCGACTAGTGAGCTAGAGACGAACGTCCTATCCACTGAGCCAACGGGTTGACGTCTTTGCAATTTGTCAATTGGGATATTGATTAGTACATGGATGTACTCCGATCTAATCCAGGATTCACCAACCCTGGTTGTTTCGTTATGGCGAGTAACATTATTGTTTCGCTTGAGAAAAAGCTGAACTGTCAGCAACTCGCCATGACGAAACAACCAGGGTTGGTGAATCCTAGATTAGATCGGAGTACACCTATGTACTAATTTATATCCCGATCGACAACCGGCAAAGACATAGACCCGTTGGCTCAGTGGATAGGACGTTCGTCTCTAGCTCACTGGTCGCGGGTTCAAAACTCGAGTGAAGCGGCAGCTTCTAGCTATACTTGAGTTGGGTAGGTGCTGCCGATGAAGGCCAATAAGCCAGAAATACGCGTATTCAGTACTCCCTAACAGGTGCTGGTAGTAAAAATTCCACCCAATCTCTTCTCCACTGACGGCAACCGAAGATAGAAGGTCCAGGAACTGCTTCCATGTCTTGGCGGACGGTGTCGAGCCAAGTCTTCAGTTGCCCTCCTCTTCGACGCTGCAGTGACGGATCCAAGGCAGTATAGCAAAGGTCGTGGTGCCGACGACGGAGAACGTGCCCACACGACCTCAGTCACCTTTCTCGAATAACCCGAGATATCCTGGCGATACGATCGAAGCAACTGCGAACTGTGCGGATTTTTTTGAGGAAGTGGTGATCAAGGACCTCCAGTCCGCTCATCTTCAGCATGCACAGCCCAGCATTCACAACCATAGAGGACGACTGGCCGCATGGACGCACGGTTTATACGAATCTTCGTGACAATGGAGATGTTGCGTCATATCCATAGGCGCTTTCGAAGGATTGAGAAAACCCAACGAGTAGCATCGATACGGAAGACAGTGCCATTCCTGCTCAGCCCATTTGGTAGCAGCCTCGCCCTGAGGTATTTAAAGCTTTCTAGTTCTTCAAGTTGATGGTCATTGCTCCTCAAGTGTGCCTTCTCCTAGCCAGGGATGCAGCTCGAAAATAACATATTCCTTCGGGTATCTATGGGCATGCCAACCGACATAACGATCTCATTCAGCCGCAAAACTACAGACTGTATAACACCAACGCTTGAGGGTAATAGCGCAATATTAACGGCGTAGTCGAGATCAGTCAGCCGGCGTCCGGGTACAAGCTCAACACCATCTTCTTCACGTACGGCCCTCCCGATAAGCCAGTCAATTATGTATTTAAACAGAATAAGCGAAAGGACGCAAACCTTGTCGGATACCAGACCGGATATCGAACGGTTGGGAGAGATTGTTGTGGACCAGAACTCGTGCGGTGGCGGACCGATAGTAGGTCTTTATCATGAAAATGAATTTGGTCGGCACTCCATCTAGCGCCATTATTCGCTTCAGGGACTCACGATTGATGCAATCGAATGCGGCGGCGAAGTCAACAAAGCAGACAGCCACAGGTTGCTGGTAGCTATGACGGAATTCTAGACTGCGCCTCAACCTAAATATCTGGTCTGAAAATCCACGCCCAGTGCGAAATCCGGCTTGGTTGGGCCGCATCCTGGAGTTAAGTACAGCCTGAAGGCGCATGAGAAGAACAATTGCGTAAAAATACTTGCAGCAACGTCGATAAGACTTCTGCTGCAGTAAATCTCGCACCTTGTTATATCTACCTTCTTGTGGACGGGTATAAGGATGTCTTAGCACCAGTCATCGGGAACGGCCTCGGCTCGCCCTGCTTGTGCAATCACCCCATGTTGGCGAGGGGCCAGGGTGTCTCCACAGGGCTTGCAGATTTTTGCGGAACTACCGTCCTTTCTGCATACCTTGTTGTAGCGCAGCCTCTGCATTTCATCGGCAACTTTGTCTTCGGAAGAACGGTTGAAACTCCGTTGTGGAGGAGAGGGAGAGTGTGATGGGTCCCTCATCAAATTTGAGGAGGTGCTCAAAGCGTTCACGCCAGTGATCGACCTTGGTCTAATTGTCAGCCATGAAGCCGCAATTCACATTTTGAACAGAATCACACAGTGTCGGTGGCAATTAGTCTTTTGGCCCCATGGTTGTCTGTCATCGGTGAGATGAAATTTCAGACGTAACTGCCGGCCATCGAACAACTAGCGCCCCGGAAGACACTTTGGACGATGATTGGGTAGCCGCCCATTTTCATAAATATGCAGTATCATAACGCCTGCATCCTATAAATACCGCAACTCTCTGTTTACGAATTGCCCGCTTTTGATGATGGGCTCAAGATGGGATCCAGTCAAATAAACTTCCTAACCCGGCGATCGCGTATACTCTGTAGCGCTGGCGCTAAGCCCACAAAGCGCACGTGACTTCGCTACTCTACCTCCTTCTGGGCCAGCCAATCACAGGTGCCGTAGACTTCTATTGGCCAAGTAGTTGGTCAAGCCTCCAGTGACCCACTCTCGCATGACGTTTATTCACTTACGCTCACAGCACACAGACGTGCGCGCGTGCAGGGCCCGTCGACTGCCGCGCGTCTGGGATTCAGACCACCATTCAGTTCCTGCACACAATAAACAACCCCTACTGGTCTTACCCCTCTTCCTCCTGTACGGAACTGGGCGTTATAATTTTAGTGTTTTGAGCACACTCACGGCTCCTTCTCGTTTACTTCCTGAGACTCGTATTTTCGCTGACATGAACCCAGCAATTTGTTTACGGTTACATTATCATGGTTTAGCCTATTTTGGTGATATCAGCCTGCATTATCAGTGGAGTGAAGGTATGTACACGAGATCGTGGCCTCGTTCATGGCCTTCGTTCAAAGCGACCCGTTTCACGACAAACCTTGCGTAACGGCAATCAACGGATATTACAGACCTTAACCTTGACCACTTAATGAATGTCATGGACGTGACCAAAATTTTAAGGCTAGCGTAGGCCGTATGAGGGCGCTCTTGTGGCGAAAAATTTCAAGTTCACCTACAGAGTCCAAGTCATGAGAACCACAATTACGGAGGTTTTTGTGAAAATTTTGTGACCCTTCTTCTGATTGGTCACGAACTGTACGTGTGTATACCATGCTACCCTTACCGTTGGCCTGGTACGCACGAAACAGGGAGCATACAGTGTGTAGAACGTGTGGACGGGCCTTTCAGTCTTGTCACCGCTGCGAACGCGCGCCCTTGCGACCGTCCTTAGCTTAGCTAGCTACTCGTGTACGCTTGGTGGGGTGGAGGGAGGAGCAACTAGAAGCGCTCCAAAACATAATCCACTCAAACATTCCGGGCATTCAATTCAAATTCGAGAAGCAGGTTAACATTAGACTGCCATTTTCGGGTGCTCCTGTTCAGCCAGATACTGACTGAACATTACAAACGTCTTTTAACCGCAAAGACACGTATGCGGAAGTTGTTCTTAACTATGAGCACAGCAACCCCATCTCTAAAAAAGGAGTGCTGTCAACAGTCTGCTATACCGATCGAAGAAACATTGCTATGCCTAATATATCAACCAAATCGAGTTCAATTACCTGTTTGATTTGCTTTGCCGCAGTGGTTACCACAGGGACTTTGTTCACTGATGCATGAGACAACAACAATCCAACACAAAGGAAGCAGATAGTTCCACTTAGGCGACCAAAACCAATGAATGTCGAATCCTTCCTTATATAAGGAATATGTATGAACTCGTTGAAAGGCACTTGCGGAAATACCAATTAAAAGTGGCGGACAAACCGACGTCTACCTTACGCACCCAGCTTGTACACCCTGAGGGTAGGATTGGCTATCTCAGTAAGAAAGAATTCATCTGCAAGATCTCATGCAAAGCCAGTGATACCGTATATAGTGACCAGACAGGAAGATTCGTCTCCACACGCATCCGCGAGCACCAATTGACAGTAATGAAATGACCATTGGTCCGAAGTGGCTATGCATTGCCTTAATATAGGACACAACTTTGCATGGGACAAAACACGCATCGTCGGAGTTTTTCGCTCCAAAAAGGCCGATAATTTCTTGAGGGCATGCACTCCGATCGTTCATACAGCAACATCGAGCTAGATGATGTGTACAAAAATTTCAAAGAAAGATGGAAGACACGACAACCAATCACTATGGGCTACTGCGAACCACAACCGTTAACTGGCGCCGACAACAGTTAACGATTAATTTTCCATCCGGACTGATGTAAATTACAGTTGCCAATTCGCAATTACGCTATTACGACTGCTAATTTTGTCCAACATTGGCTGGCGCAAATTTCAGCTGCCTATTAGCGCTCACACCAGATGACTATACAATTGTACCAGCACTGTTGCAATTCAAATTGTTGTTTGCACATTCTTCTCAAGTCTAAGGACGACCTGAGGATCCAGCGTCGATAATTTACTGAATAAATTTACCTTAGTTTCCAAATAACGTCTTTCCTTGAAAGAAACCGGATATTTGTTAAGTTCTCGTCGACTTGACTCCAGGCTCCTGAGTACAGACGTCGTCGATAAAGCTGTAAAGGTGGATAAAAGTATGGAGAGCCCGAATGAGATAGGATGCTGGAATTTAAGATCGGCAGCCCCAGGTCAGTTGCACGGGCATATCCACAAGCCTGACGTCCAGTCGCAGGAACAAGAGCTGTCCTGATACGCGAGGTTTTCAACTGCACATCCGTCCAGGATCCATAACCCAGATCTAGGACAACCAAATCTTCAGCGTTGTGAAGGCTGCGTACCTAGCACCACGTACCTACTACACCACAGTGCACACCTAAAAGATAGTACAGGACAGTTCGACCGTTGCAAGCGACATCAACTGCGTGCCCCACAGGGCAGGCGCAGCACTTCCGCGCTAACCAGTGTATGATTAGGCCAACTTGCACAGCATCCACCGCACTTACTCCCAGGCACCCCGCTTCGAGAGCAACGCACTGACATGGGCACAATATTTAGCAAAGCTTAACAGTCTGCCTGCGCACGGGATGCACGACTTGGATTTACTCGGCTTCCCTGTGGACAACTGGGAACTCACACCAGTAGGAATGCCATGAAGGCGGCGCTGAGGAACCACGGAACCCTAGGCATCCAGATAAAAATCACTATATGTGTGTTACTGATATTATCTCAGTAGTATTGTTATTGTAGGCTTAGTAAATTGCTCATTGGATGGATGCCCAGAGCGTGCAGGTGCAAAAGACAGACTAGTGGGAATGTCATAAAGGCCACGTTGAGGAATCATGGCAGCCCGACGCTTTGTCCTCCAGTTACTTCTTAATACGCCCAGTTGCACCAATTTAGTCCGTCAACGGGGGTCCTTCCAAGTCGTGACCGATTCAGACTGAACATGCTGAATCATGCACTGAATTCAGTAGTGGCGGCTGCATGTATGCCAATAACCTTAAGTTCTATGGTCGATATGTGGACGACATCTTTTGCCTGACAAAGAAGACCGCTGATATCGATGGTCTAGTCCAAAAATTTAATACCACCCACACAGCACTCACATTTACAGTGGAAACAGAGGCGAACGAGGAACTCGCTTTCCTAGACGTCCTCTTACACAGACAAGAAGATGGCTCGATACAACGCCGACTATTTAGAAAGAAAACCTGGACTGGGCAATACGTTAATTTTCACAGTTTCGTCCCCCTTAACGTCAAACGGAACTTAGTCCAGGGAATGGCAGCCAGAATACGCCGTATCTGCTCTCCTGAAATAGTGGAAGTAGAATTGCAGCAACTAAAGGACACACTCCAAGAAAACGGTTATCCGGAACGGTTCATCCTTCAGAACATCAAGGAACGTGCCCCAAAGGTCGCAATTTCAACGGCGGAAAAGAAAGATCTGTTTATATGACTGCCGTTTATTGGAGACGCAACGAGTGAACTAGTAAGAAGGCGCCTGAGGACAGCGGTTATGAATGCCTTCCCGGCTGCAAACTTGCGGGTTCTCTTCACTAACTCTCCCCTTCTACGAATGGGAGGTAAGGACAGACTACCGTTTCAGGCCACATCTATGTGCATCTATTCGTTCACCTGTTCCTGTGGAGCAGGCTATATTGGCCGAACAACGCGACGTCTGGAGAGGAGAATGTGCGAGCACATACCAGCTTGGCTCAGCAGAGGGGAGAATAGACCGACCTCAAGCTCAATCCTCGCCCACCTAATTGATACAAACCACCAAGTGGACGCGAGTGAAGCCTTTCGGGTCATATACCGCACGCCAACGCACTTCTCCAAAGGCCTGCGCAAACGGGTGTTAGCCACAGCAGAAGCAGTGGCAATCCGGCTAGCAAAACCCATTCTATGCTGTCAAAAGGCGCTGGTTCAAGCCATCGGCCTCCCTTGGCCGACTGCACGCGGAAATCCAACACCTACTGAAGCCAAAGAAGACGAAGCTACGGAGAATAGTCAAACGCAAGCTGCGCGGCTGACATACAGAACTCTATCCGCGGACCGCGAGAACATCCCCCTGTCTCATCTGGGCATGGCAACCAGCGTCCTACCCGCGCAGGCGCCCACGTTCAGGAGACGAGGGAAAACTCAGCTGCTTAATTATCCTCACCCTTTTCCTCCCTCTCCCCCCTTCCCTAACTATGAGTTCGCTGATGAACGTTCACCTGACCGCTAACGAATGTCATCTGTCCCCCTCTGCCTTGGGCCTTATGGGTTCGTGCAGACTCAGAGCATTCTCATAAACTCATCCCGTGGGCCCCTACCAGCCCCCGAATTTGGTTCAGCACATTTGCAACGCGGTCCGTCGTTGGGGGAGAGGGGGGCCACGACCCGAAGAAGACCAACATTCCAGTTGCACTTGAGGAGGCTGAATTCAGTCACAAACATACGCACATTACTGCCAGAGGGGACAAAGACGGTGGGTGGGCAGGGGGGAAGGAGTCTACACACGCATGTAGATCCAACAGGAAAGAAGGTGGAGGGGAGGGTGGGGTGGAGTGGAGTGGGGTTTGAGGGCCTGAATAGAGGGAGAAGAGCGGTCGGAGGAGGAGGAAGTTACATTTCATAATGTCAGTCTACCGGGAAAGCAGAAAAAAACAGCAGCAGCACCAGAGGCAATTTAAGCTCCAGGACACAGGCAGAAAGACCGGGCAAGAACGTGCAGCACTGAAGGGTGGCAAACACAGATGCGACAATCTAGCGGGCATGGTGTAGTAGTTCGAGTGATTGAACAAGGCGAGGGGAAGGGGGACTTATTCAGCAGCAGGACGTAGGCAGCAACAGCGTTCCGGTGGAGTGCTGTTAAAGAAAAAAAAGAGTAAAGGATAGAAAAGGATGGTTTTCGGCGACATTTCCATGCTGATTTTTGCCGACGCGTAAACTCCACTTCATTTCGAATGAAGAGGACAAGGCAATAGGAGGAGATTTTTTTCCCAATTTTACTACGCATCTGTCGACTTGGTTCGTAATATGTGAATCCTACTGCAGCATTGTAATACCAGTCAAGTGATCGCAATTGAGGCAGCAGATGACAGCTCGTTAAAGAGATACTGTACGTTTAGGACATATTACCGTAATACAGGCAATCCAGAATGGCCATTTCTGCCTCATTAGGCGTCGTCAGCTAGATATACTCTGCTACACTTGACTACAGTATATCCAGCTGACGACGCCTAATGAGGCAGAAATGGCCATTCTGGATTCTCTGTCTTACGGTAATATGTCCTAAAAATAGCAAAAATGTTACTGCAACTTAGTAAGTAACATTAAAATTAGCCATGTGGCAAGGTTCGGGGGATACCGAAAACACTGGACATCACAAACCAGGGCGGGGGTGCCCTGCATCTGATAGGCGTACGCTTATCTACTAAGATGCTGTATGTGTTTAGAGGAGTTAACGAGCACCCATGAGTGAGAAACAAAAGCAAGCCCTATTTTACCTAAAGTGGTGGCCTCGTCCAGATATTCAGCGTCCGCATACCTAGAGGTGCCGGTTTCTATCGCAAAATAGCTTACAGAGACGTGGCTTCCAGCTGGCCTCGTTTAGTAAATGGGTGATGCTGCTTATCGCACTGTTGGGAGCATCAAAATAAGTGCAGTTAAAAGTATGGAACTGACTGTCCACCCTGGCAGGTAGGAAGAGATATGGGGGGACTTAGGGAGCCAAAACATCCAAGATCAGATCTGCTATACGCCGAGGTTTCTAGTTTTTTAATTCAACTCAAATGGCGAGATTTTACGTTTTTGCGGCCCTTCACTGAAAAGAACAACTGTGTGAAAAAAGACCTCGATTCTACAGCTTGTTCAGGCAGCTAGAGTATTAAATACATCGGCACGTTATTGCATTTTGTTGCGTCCTATATTGAAAAGCGACAAAATCCTGGTGCCACATCTTGCAGGTGAAATATCAAGAATACTGCTGCCGGCGGTCGGCGTTATAAGGCCATTGCAGACTGTGGTCTAATACCGCGGAACAACTGAATGACCGACTGAATCTCCATTTACATCTACAATCATGATCTGTCTGGGATCGGGTGTGGCCAGCTGGTGGCAATAGATGAGCCAGAAACGGGCAGAACAGTTCTTTTTGCGGCCTCAGGAAGAAGTCATAGAATTTGTGCCTGAGGAGTGAATATTACTCACAGGTTCTATTTACTAGCGCAGGACGTTATAATGGCGGGCAGGACAGCGGCATTCAAACATAAAATAGATATATTTATATCAACTTAAAAGATGCCGTTCAACCGGACGGGAAAGCAGTGTTTCCCCAAACCAACGCTTTCCACACAGCTACAGATAACGATGTTGTCTATTATTTCACATTGTCCTTGATCCCTGTGCTTTAATCCCCACTTCTGCAAAAACATGGCATTCAAAATAAATGTTACTCCCTACTAGTAAGTTGAATAATTCCCTGCCGATAGATGCCGATTATATCTATATATTTCAAGTTCTGTTTGATCCCCAGGTGGCCCGTGCTTCGCTCCTTACTTTAACAACGATGTTTACATTCAAAATGCATGTGCAATTTGATAATAACATGCTTATTTAAGTCACATATTGTCCTGTTTTTTGTTAGGGGTCTTCAAAGGCAGTAACTTCTTGGAGGGTTTACAGAAATGGGTAATTTTCTGAAGCTTCCAGCACTTACACACGGCCTAGTGTGGCCTAATGTTCCAGGGGAAGGAGGGATGCATTAAGGTCGCGGTTCGTCACCCGCGGTCACAAGCGGCTTCTTCCAAGCATTGGCCTGAGGTTTGGGCTGCGGTGCTGGTGCTGACTGTTGCTGCTGCTGTTGTGCCTGCGATTGCGCTACAAATTTTTTCGGCTCAGCGGCGGCGGGGGCAGCAGGGCGCTGCTGCTGAAATTCAAAAGTCCAGTATATTTAGGGTAGTAGGCAATGCCTTTGCAGACCATATAGGAAACTCTATACAAACATGGTCAACATACACGCATAAAATAAATGGTACTATAAAATAGTGAGTAGCATATACATGTGTGCATAGATTTTATATTCATAAAATCCATATCTGCTATTAGACACACAGCAGTAAATACAAATGCATGAAACGTAAACGACTGCGACGCAGTTGATCACTTTACAGCACACCTAAGGCACGTTGTGCAGTCGCCTAAGAAGCCCCCTCCTGAAACTGTCCGTTTTGCAGACAAAATATGTTCTTAAGCAACAATTTTATAGAGGGCAAAATGATCACAAATTTGAACGGAAATGTATGCTATCTTATGGTTGGCAATTTTCTTCCTCATATTGATCTGAAACCGACTGCAGACGACCGTAGCGGGTTCCTTTGTTGGTGTCACCTTATCCTCAGACACGGCAAGTAGCAACAGTGTATCATGGTGGCCACATCTCCAGCTGTTCGGGATGTTCTCATGACTCTGCGGTCTCCTCCTCGTGTGACCCTTCGGATAAGGATATTTAACCAAATGAGTTTCCCCTGTCTTGCCGCAAACAGTCTCAGCAGCATGCCAATCCCATCTTGCACATACTTTCCTCCGAAGAGCAGCAGTTTTGCTCCTAAAAAATCCTACAAATAACATTCCATCTTTTGAATTCTGAGCCATGCTTCAGGGATTTTTTAAATGCCTGCTCTTTTTGTTCAGTTACACCTGCTGATTCGTGTTAACTGACATCACCACATGTGACTGTATTACTTCGAACAAGTGAGTAGTCGCCTACAATTATGCAAAGGACTTCTTTTGAAATGTTCTGCCGTACCAATGCATTAGTTTACTGCTGTGTACCAATAGGGAGTTCAAAAGCTTTTGCCTATATTTCCCATAATAAACTTGACATGATGATGATGGTGATGGTGTTGCCCGAAAGTAACCAGGTCTGGGTATCTGCTAAAAAAGAGATAATAGAGATCGTTAAAAGTTACTGGGGCCTGTGGTTGCTCCTGTTGCTGTTGTTGTTGCTTCCTCTGTGACCATGCGTTCACTGGAGGAGCCTGAGGCTTTATTGCTACGGCTGCTGCTGCTGGCACAGCTGCCGGAGCAGCTGTGCTGTGAGGAGCGGCAGCCGCCCGGAGACCGCCACCAGGTGGGGAAACCGGTTCCCTCCCGCCGCCAAGGGATTTGTGCTCAGCCGCTGCTGCTGCCGCCCTCATACGCTGGAAACAGGAGGGTTGGTGGAGAAAACGTCACTCAGAGACAAAAAAGAATGGAGGGAGGGAGCATAAATGCCCTGCATTCATAGCTACTCTGCCCGCTTACTGTAGTAGCCTGTAGCTACTAGTCACGGCTTCTCAAGGACCACTTGAACACGCCATGTCGCGGCCACGCAGCAGGGGGTCTCGGCAGGCGACATCTTTTCGTGCAATTGCAACACATTAATACCAACCACTTCAACTCGGCTCACAGTCATGCAAGAACAGCTGTCATCATCATCACACCTCACACAACACCAAGTCGACACTCTCGGGTGCGACCGAGACAGCAATTCAGGGTTCTATGCACAATAAGACCATGATCCTGGTGACTTCTGTCTTTTACCATTAACCTGGGATTCAACCTGATGATTGTAGTACTCTAAGCACAAAGACTATTCAAGCCGCTACAAATTGATCCCGACGTGATCTAAACACGCAACTTCTGATATGGCTGCCAACATATATCCGAAATTCCAGAACCTGATAGAGGGAGTCTAGTACTAGTACACGTCCACTTAAGAACTCTGTTTGATTCTAACCCTATATCCAACTGGTACTTGGTTGCCAGTCGGCCGACTGACCCTCATACTGCAACTTTCCTGAAAGTATAAAACGACGATGGAACAAAAAATCATAATTTCCTCCCCTTCTCAAGCACAAGGACTTATATACGCCGATCTCATCATGCAGGCGGCGTGAAAACGATGAGTTGTAACCAAAGTACACTTATTAACCCTGTCCAACCGTATAATTGCCATTATCCCTGAAAATGTACTCGCCTGATGAAGAGTTGCTGTAAACACATGTTTGCCAAATCGACTTTTCCAATAAAAACTATTTGTGCTGCACAGCATCACAACAGAGGACGGCTCCCCAACAAATATCTTTTATTTTCTCTTCTGCTCCAGTGCCTGCTGAAACCTACTCCTGCCTGACTGCCAGCAACGACAAAAAAGTATTATCTTATTTCTGCTCTCTGGACACAAGCAAAACCTTGTGGACGCTGTAAAAGGGGGTGGGGGGTGGGCGAGAGAAACAGAGCTGAAGGAACAACCTAAAGAAAGCATGAAGAGCGGGGGCGGGGAGTCGAGCCAAGTGCACCAAAGTAGCACCTACCTCCTCGATCTCACGTTCCCTGGCAGCCGTGTCCACGGGTTTGGCCTCACCAAAGATGCTGGGGTTGCGAGGAACAGCGTCTGAGGAGAGCCGCACGGGCTCCTGGGGTTTTTTGTGCGAAACCAGCCGGATGACTGGACGTTCAAGCGGCGGCTCGGCTGCCGGTGGCGGCGGCGGCGCTGCGGCCGGCGGTGGGACCGCGGCGGCGGCGGCGGGACGCCAGGCTGAAACCGCGGGAACCGCGGCGGCGGCCGGCTGCTCCTCGCGCTGTAGACTGGGGCGCGCGACGCCCCGACGCCAGCCGTCTGCGGGGGCATCCATGGGGGGGCCACCACCAAAGCTGCCGGCGCCACTGAGGAGACAGAAGGGGGGGGCGTATTAGGTTGCTGACGTGCATGAACGGCAAGTCAGACAAAAGGTGAACTTCTTCTGTGGCATAGACATAATGGTCAGAATGACTGACTGGTCACGGCAAATCCCGTCTGGCTGTCTGTCTGTGTCTGGCAGCGATGCGGGTGCGATAAGCGACGCTCGCAGAGCCCTTTAGTTCTTATCTCATTTTTAAAAGGAGAGAGCAATAGCATATAAAAAAATCGATCTTACGCCACAGCTAGAATACTGTTGCCCAGTCTCCGGTCTAATGAACGAATCTAGCCGCAAAAAAAGTTTAAAGTATCCAAAGACATTACACAAGAAAATTGCGTCATCTGAAATTTCATAATACTTCCTACTCAAATACATGCCAGCAAACTAAACTGAAATTTCTTTGGGTCAGGAGATGGGAAGCAGATTTTTGGCTCCTTTATCGCTTAAATAATAGTTAAACTCACCCCGATATTACTGTCACTGCCCCCCTCCTGGTAATCATCCTCACAACCTAAGAAATTCCGCACTGATTATACCTTCGCCTGCATCCTTCACATCTGAACGCTCTGTTCTTTGCCTCTAGGCACAGCTTTCTTTGGAATAACTTGCCAAGTGGATATAGGTCGTTAACTAGTCTATCTGTATTCAAACGAACACTCCATATTTATCGTAACATGGATTCTATTAACCTTTTATTCTCACCTTTTCCGAATAGCTTTCTACGCAACTCCGAAAAAACGACCATCGGGAATTTAGGAACTCCTCTCTACCTCATGTCCCCCAGGAACCACAATGCCTTTTTATACCACCGGGCATTCAAACTATGGAAGGCATATGGACGTGCACGGTCTGAACTGTTCCCGTTTCGTTCGCTACTATCATCAGAATTCTATTCTGGCACCTAAGATGTCGAGGCCCCACGTCATTCTGAACTGCTATTTTTAGTAATAGCCTACTTCACCCCTCTATCTCATTCTCCTTAGCACCTTTTTCTCCTATACTTTTTCTGAAAAGATGTTCGTTGAACTTTGGTTCTATTTTCAGCGTAGGATTTTTTCACTGCCTGTTTTTAGTTCATAATTAACTTCAAAATATCACGAACTACTGCCCTAAAAGGACAACTTCTGTTTACATGATTACAAACTGGTCCACTTTATCTGCACACACTGTCCTAATTTTATTCCGAAACTAAGTTTGTTTAGACAGTCCCTTCCTGGCTCTAACAGATATGAATTCCAAATTCCAAAGCTGAAACCCATTAAAACTTCTCCTCTCAGAAAATACCTCAGAGCAACTGTGTTGGGTAAGTGTGCCGCAGAAAAGGCTACTGCGCAGAGGCTTCGCCTAGAGACAGACTGCGTAACTTGGAAAAGTGTTCCCTCCGGCAAAGTATTCCACGCAGACTAGGTGGCAAACTAATCAAATGGGATCGCTTGTGCACACGGTCCTACCGCCTGTTGGGTCTCTGATAGGAACAAGCGCCACGACTTCGGGGCTGGAAGGCCGCCTAGCTTGTATTCTCTACTCGTTCACACTCTAAAGCGAGGTTGATGTCGCGTCTGTAAATGCCTTAAACGCCACCGTGGTATTGATAGCAGACAATGCAGAATTCACAAGACGTCTTAGCGCAGAAGGGTACTCGCCGCACATGAATATCTTCGGTTTCGAGTGTACACACGTCTTTGCAGGCCGCACGCGTGTTTTCGCCTTGTCAACGAATGTCAGTCGATTCAGTTCAAACGTCGTTAAACTCTCTATTGCTTCTATAAAGCCTGGATAAAGTTCAGGAATAGATAAAGGACATCGAAAAAGATAGTTTGCATAACTGCGGCCCGAAGGCATCAAAGAATGCATAACGCGTACTTAATTATTACAAGTAGTATGCTCAGATGTGCTTGCAGGCTACCGCTGTTGTAATAAGTTGGTGTGAATGTGACAGGTATACGAGTATCTTGCGTTCTCCTAATTGACATGAATAACTGTTCTCCGGTCCTCCTTCAAATAAACCTCTAGCATATTTTTTCGCATTTTAGAAAAAAAAACGGTCTCTGGAATGGCAGCGAGGTGTGCTTACCGACTCAAATCCTCTGGGTCACGTTGACGACGAGTCCACCCGCCTGGGTCAGCGAATGCAAAGTCCGAGGAGCCACCACGTCGTCCACCGAAAGCACCGCCATCACGGTCATTCTGAAAAAAGACGGACAAGTTTAATCAGGAAATCGGTGGTGGTGATGGTGGTGGGAAAACCACAGGAACTCACCTGACTGCCGGCTATCCGCATAGTGACGCGACGACCGGAAAGGTACCCACCGTTCTTGTCCAGAGCTGCCGTGATGTCTGCACGGTTAGCAAAGTCCACAAAACAGTAGCCCCGACATCTGCCGTCCTCTTCAACGATCTTGATCAGCGTGGGAACGATCGGGAGGAAGAATCTGCGGATGGAAAGCGGCAGAGGCAGAGGGGTTGAGACAAAAAAGGCAGTTTATTATCTTCTTGAAATACAATATTAACGCATAAATTCATAGACTACACCTTCCTGACAAGGCAAGCTCAAAGCTCTTCGTCTGCATGTAGGTGGACCCTGTAAGGACAAATATTGAGTTAACTTCGAAGTAAATTCGAGTAAGTTACGTTGAGTTTATTTTTATCTATAACCGTGCACAACCACGCACTTATATATTAGAATTATGAACCCAGTACGGACTTAACATTTTATTAGCAGACTCGGATGCAAGTAGGAATAACCTAGACAAATCCGGCTGCGTTTTGAAAGCATACGAGTGAGAAGGAATTCCACGCAAATATGTACAAGGGCCAAAGCATAAGAAGTCCGGTAAGGGTCCAGTACATAAGATGTCCTTTGGTTCAGTAATTCAACCACACCCATATAGGGTGTGACTACACAGGTATATCGCAACACTGGCGAGGGTGAACAGTTCACTAGAAGCGTCATTGAGCAAGCAAAGCTAACAAGTCAGTGATGGGCATAAGCCCATAGAAAAGGTGGATATGTGCACATTGCGTTTTTAGGGGAGGCACTGTGACTACGCTTAGGCAAATAGGATTTGAGTTACCGCTACTATGAGTAAAGAAAAGTACGTGCAATTGTGGATTAGACCCCGTATGTTGTAGAGACAAGGTACACAGTACCAAGGGCAATGGGAGGTTTCGATTGCCCAAATCTTACGGCGAGGCACCTTTGGTCAAAAATCTCAACGAACCGGTGGCTTGTGGCCAGCCTGAGCATCCGGATCCTACATTGATAGCGCCTATCGGATACCCGAAGGCGTCGATTCCGATTATGTCAACCGTGTGCTCCACAGCCTGGTGATGGTTCAGGAACAGTGACCCACGGAGGGGATTAGTTTTAAGCGATATCAGAGTTGCATTGGATCTACCACACCCCCGCTCTCTGGCCTCACCCGCCCGGGTCCGATCGGGGCTGGTGGCGGCCGGAATCGCCAAACCTGATTCAGATCTCACGGAGAAAAGTGTTATAAAGGCCATGAGTGGGTGAAGCATGAGCCTGCTTGTGCAAATAACGCTCCTCCCCGTGTTCAACACTTATTATGGGAACGCAACCCGATTAACACCTGTCATGCCCTGATATTACCACCTCCTCCCACCCCGTGTTGGTCCGGTGCATCTACCACGCGGCCTGCTTAGGGGGGGGGCATTTTTGATAAACACACAACACAGAATTACAGCGGTTGCGAATTTCAGTCGGAAAGTGGACTACCTTAGCCGAAAGGCTCCTCTACTGCAGCGAAACCCCCAAACTTAATGGGGTCAGCGCCTTGACTAACAAACATTTGAGGTGGCCAGCATTATTCCAGCATTGCTTTGTTATAAGTCTCGGCAGTACAAGGGCATTTTGTGGACAGAAGATGGGAATTGAACCGCCGTTGTCAAACCCTAGTCGGTTATGCAATTATCTGGCTGCGTTGACGAGTGTCGGGCTTGTTAATCTGGCCTGCTGTGATCATCACCAAAACCAAAAAAATCCGTCCATGCGCACATGCCTTTCCTCTCCAACACATCAGTTCACTTCTTGTACACATCTGTGAAATTTAAAAGCAAAGGTTCGGACCTAATCTTCCTTCCGGCACCAGAGGCAACCAATAGTATGTTAAGGAGGCAAGGGCAAGTAAAAAAGGGTTAATGTGCGCGTCACGTGAGGCTCACTCTTCAACCTGCTCGCGCGTTGCCTGATAGGAAACATTGGCGAGCAGTATACGGAAGGGACCACTGTCGGGAATCTGGGCGATCTCCTCTTCAATGCGGACTGACTGAGGGGCAGATGGAAGCTGTGCTTTGATTCGTTGCAGTTCTGAGAGCTTCTCTTTGGATAGGTTAAGCTTGGCCAATGAACTCTCGGGACCTCCATCAGCAACCTGTGGCGGTAAAAGAAGATGAAGCAACTGTGTAAAAATTGCTGATTATGGCACACATAGACACAGAGAGAGAGGAGTTTGGATTACAGTTTGTAGCGCCTCTGACATGCATTCAGATGTTGCCAAAATTAAGTATTGCTTTTACAATGGTTGGGGTCTTCGTAAAACAAAAAAGGCTTATAAAAGCAGGTTAGAAGACAAGGAACTGGTAGGGATCGTTTGCTTCCTCGGTGTAGGGAAGATCTCAATAAACTGTGTGGATTTTGGAGGGAAAAAATGTGATTACTAATTTGCAAGAACACACTTAACTTAAACTATAAAGAAGACAAGAGACTACGGGGAATAAAACCCGTATAAGTTGGAAAATCGTCAAAGGTCCATCGGTAAGGGTTTCGGAAAAGAAACAAAGAATAGACTCCACACTTTAAGCACGGTCTTACAGATATGGTGACTGTCCCGTCATTATTTTTCTTTCCTGGGAGCAGCACTGGGTGCATGAATGCAAGTGAAGCTAACTCTATGTGTTTTGGTGGCACTGCCACTGCTGGGGTATGATTGGCGTATATGTCGGGCGTGAAAATCTGAGACTTTGACACCTAGTCGCCAACTGACAACGTTTTCTTCGGAGGCAGACTGATGGTGTAACGATTGTAATAACCGAAACACCTTTGGAATCTGAATAAAAAGGACGAGCACATTTTCCAGGCGCGTCTAACCCAAGCGTAGTTATGCCAGCCACGCTGAAGACAGCAGGAACGAGGAAGCTTGGTGAGGTCGGGACTGTCTAGCAAATAGCATTGAGTGTGTCTCAGTCGCACTTCCCAGTATCGTCTGCAAGTAGAACACAGTGACATTTTGAGCAGCTATCATTGTTACCATGGGTAAAGAGCATAAGAAGCGGACGAAACGAAAGGCGATACAGATGCGCAACGCCACGGGGAAAACTCGACAAAAAGTGTACCACGTTTTATCGACGACTGTTTTACGAATGGACACCCTACAGACAGATTGAGTGGCATACGTTATATTGGATACAGGTTTATTAGAGGCAGTGACAGTTGAACAGGCTTTTTGACAGTATAAATAGAGAGTTTCGGCTTATTGATATCCAGAGTTAAGGTTGAAAATGCCTTTAATTGAGATGAGCTGACTACGCCGAGTAAACCGTAAGTGGTGAACAACGACAGCCATCGTTAAAGAGGCTGGGTTTTAGACACAAAACAATTCAACTGGCTGATGGTCCAAGGGTCACGAGCCTAAACAGAAATCTGAAGTCGTAGGGCTTGTATCGTGAGAATACGCTCTGTACATCAAGACCACAGAACTGACCGCTGCGTCGCACCGCTAAATCAAGGAGTTCTGCTAAATTATGAGGATAAATTAGTCCTATAAACGAGTTGGTTTAATGATCAGTAATAAGCCGCGGTTATAGCGGCGCTATCGGGTCTAACAACCCGATGGGGGAAGAAGCTCGGCCAGCTTCTAAACCCGCCAGGTTCGGTCAACCAGGTTAAGTCCAGGTCAGCGCTCGAAGATAACCGTGATTGTTATCAAAATCAACTGAATATAGGTCCCTAAAACAAAATAAAAACTGAAAAACAGGACGACGATAATTATTTGACATCTGGAATTTGCAACTGACTTTTGATTTAGCCGACAGTTTACTCTAAGCTGGACGGCAAAGAGCGTACTAGCGGACTGGGACGATTGTTTTGTTATAAAAAAGAGACAGCATCGTAGCTTTTAACCTGAACAGATGTATTTGATCAAGACGTTTGGCGAAATCCTTAAACATGTGCCGCTGCCACCAACAGCTTGTCTCCCATTTCGCGTTGATTTGATCGCTGTAATGGACTGTGTGCATAAAGACCTCTTATAGCTGAGTACACTGGGATTAATCCTTTTGACTTAAGCCTTTATCTCACAATAAGGGTTACAGTTCAAATAACTAATGAGACGGAGATGTTCTTGAGGGTGTTTCCGGTGATAGTCGGTGCTATCTTAAATACGGCCATATTGTTGAGATTTTGAAAAACTTCGTTGTAGAAATGAAGTGCTGAGTGTCATATATACATGAGAATGTTTCCAAGTGAGACAGGTGCAGATGGCAGTCTATGTATTTTGTAGGGCATTTTATGGACCAAAGTAGAAAGGTGAAATTCGCTAGCTACTCAACAGTTTCTGCTGCCTTAGATCGAGTTTCCTATGAAAGGCAAATTGAAAATAAAATGGATTATCGAGTCCATCGAACGCGGGTGACCTTCGACCGATGCTGTTGAGGGCTTTGGACTCGTCATGTGTTCAGCCTCAATAAAATCATAGCTGTAAGAGGTCTCTATGACGAAAGGTATCCAATGCCTATGCGAGAATTGGTCCTTGTCTTCAAATGAGACCAGTTGACGGAGAGTATTTGGTTAGGGGTGCCGGAGCCCTTTTCTCCGGATTAGCTATTCACGGCTAAATAATCTGCCGAGAAAATTCCTTACTCACCGAGCTTGAAAGCCATCCGACACTGAAAAACCTTATGTCTTGACGCGACCGACCTCCTGTGATTTTCTTTGCCCTCAGACAGTCAGTAGCTAGTCCAGGAAAAAGATCGAACCGTTATTTTCCGCGAATTAATGATAAATCTCGCGTCACCAAGTCTACTTGAAACTGTACCGTACTATTTGACGCTGCCGCACCTACTGCGTTTTTCGAGGCCCTGTTTCTTTATCATAACGCGTGTCGGAATCTATCTTTAGTCGGAATCCTTCATTATATGGAGCCAGCCAAAAAGGCCACAAAAAGACCAGGTTCGCGCAAACGATTGTTCCTAGAGAAGAATGCAGCTTGCAGGGAACCCTTTTAAATGAAAAACGTCTTCAGAACGGTGAGGCCCAATGGATGCCAAAATGATAAAATAAAAGAAGAATTTGCATATCTGACGAAGAAACCAAACACAATGACTTAACCATTATATGCCTGGTTTAGTTACACCTTCGATGGACTTATTACACCATCCAGTAAAGTTCCATAGACATGATATCATACTAACCACTGCTGGACATGGAGGATAGGTCAGCATACTAAAAGAATGCGACAGCAAAGACTTAACGACTTTCAGAAAAACTTTGTCACGTTGATCATGTTTGAAATGCTCCTCCGCACACTTTAATGTGCCACAGGCAGTGGTGGAAGCGAGACAGATACAAGAGCAGCTATTTTGACCTTTAATAACACAATGAAAAAACTAATGAAGTGGCGACAGCTCTAACTAAGACTAACTTGTGTTGGCAAAAATACACGAACTAAAAATTCACATTTCAGGTAAAAGAGTCTTAAGTAAAAGTAAACAGGTTAAAACAGCTTACGAACTTACGCTTGTGCTTGAATAAGTGAAATCGATGTCGACAACTTGGTTAAAACGACTCTTTTTGCCTTTCTTCCCCATTACTTAGGCACATGCAAATCCGGAGTTATATTGGCGGATCACTGATAATTAACACGAACTGACTTGCTCGAGTTATGGAAGGCCATTGCTTATTCAGATGCCCGGCCTATTTATGTCCTTCTCTGCAAAAAAACTATATGGCTTCAAACCATATCATCGTATTCTGAATGGTCGAGAATATGTGAGGCCCAGGTAACTGGATAGAAGAAATCTATGAGCGTAGTAATATAAAGTTCTCGAGGATGCATGAAAGGACAACTTACTCATACAGGCGATGGTAAAACCCCAACAGACGGAGAAGACCAGCAGGGCTCTCAATTGAATAGAGTTAGTTTGCATTTTGGTTTGGTTTGTCTGCAAACGATTGAAATCTATGAACGATTGCTCAAAGACTGATTAAGGACAAGGTTGTGTTATACTTATATAGTAAGCAGAGGTGGAGGTCACTGTCAGTAACATGAAAGATCAGCCGATACAGCTTGGGCTTAAAGTTAACTAGAGCAAAAATTGACCCAAGTCACCCTTTTGTCGCATGTGATCTGTCAACTGGCAACTTCTAAAAAAAGTATGATTTCGGTTAACATTCTTTGCAGGGTTTACTCATCGAATACTGATGTGTTGAAAGAAGTGCTTTTTATTCTAACAGCGTTCTACATAGGTA
>JAYGXS010000009.1:22729802-22739888 GCA_036362985.1 Ligula intestinalis | reverse complement strand
GCTCACAGTGTAATTAAGTCAGTTCCGCTGAGATTGACCTCTGCCCTCGATCTGCTCGCGCAACGCGAGGTAGGCCTCAGGAAGCTCGACATGCCTGTTAATTGAGCCCGCGCGTGAATGCCAGGCTTCCTGCAGCAGGCGTGAAGTTCGGTCGTCTGACCGACCCAGTATTCGCACGTTTTCGAAGTCGAAGCTGTGCCCTGGCTTGGATGCGTGGGCGGCTACCAGGGAATTTTTGTCGTTCCGTTGCACGGCGAGGTCATGCTGGTGCATCCTCGTGAGGACCCGTTTGCCGGTTTCACCAACATAATTGGCTTGACCACAAAGGCAGTCAATACGGTAAATGACACCGGACTTTTCATTAACGGGAACTGGGTCCTTGGGCCGCATAAGTTGCCTGCGGATTGTTGCTTCCGGTCTGTGAGCAACGCCAATCCCAAATTCGCTCACCAGTCGAGCGAATTCTTCAGAAACACCAGCAATATACGGTATTGCTCGCCAGCGTGTTGGTTCTGTTTGTCCTGTTGGTTTTCTTCGTTTGGCTCGTCGCCTGCATTTTTCGATGAAGGCGCCAGGATAGCCATTCATTGTGAAGAGTTTTTTGAGATACTGGACCTCGGCCTTCTTGTCGGCTGGTTCGCTGCAGTTAGTTTCTACACGACGATAGAGCGTTCGCACGCAGCTACGCTTGTGCGAGACGGGATGGTTGCTGAGGTAACTCAGGATGCGAGAGGTATTCGTCGCCTTCCTGTAAACTGTTGTTTTGAGTTCCCCACCGTCTTTTCTGCACACCAGCACGTCGAGGAACGGCAACTGGCTATCTTTTTCTTCCTCCATCGTGAACTGGATGTCGGGGAAGATCGAGTTCAGATTGTCTGTGAAATCCTCAATCTTGTAGGATTCGTCCTACATAGATGAAGTTCATTCAAGTGCTCCGCTCGGTAAGAGTGATCATACGACGCTAATGTGGGATTACTCACTCCATACTCAACGGCTGAGGAAAACAGAGGACCAGCCAAACATATGGAAGGCAGATTTCAATTCAATGAAGAATGCACTATCGACCGTGAATTGGGACTGCCTACTCAAGGGGGATCCGGAGGAGGATTGGAGATCACTCAAGAGGGTTGCATTAGATCTGCTTAAGCGCTTTTGTCCGGTCAAGGTACACAAGACGACTAGTCGTCCTGCCTGGTTGACGAGAGACCTTAACAGGCAACTGAAGAAGAAGAATAGGAAATGGAAGTTATTCAGGAAAACTGGGTCGCCAGTACACCTCGAGGAATTCCGACGCCAAAGAAATGCAGTAAAAAAATCAATTCGCCAGGCCAGGAAAAACTATGAATCAAGAATCCTCCAACAGGCCGAAGAAAAGCCCAAAATTCTATTCCGCTATATTAACAGTAGATTAAAAAACAAGGATCCTGTCGCAGTACTTAAGAATGATGATGGCGGAGAAGTCGTTGAGAATGACGAGAAAGCCGAGTACTGTAGCCGGTTCTTTGCCTCGGTATTCACTAGGGAAACCGAGCTTCATTTTGATAATGCCAACAGTGCTGTTGCAAACGCCGGTCCGGCACTTCATTCTCTACTATTTCCAACATCTGTAGTTGAGAGGGAGCTGCAGAGCCTCAAAGAAGCAAAGTCATCCGGTCCAGACAATATACCAGCCAAGTTCTTGAAAGAATTGGCAAGCGAACTCTCAGAGCCCCTAGCACATATCTTTCGTTCTTCATTTGAACTAGGAAAACTGCCATCTGAATGGAAAATGGCAAATATTTACCCGATATACAAGGGCGGAGCCCGAACGAAGGTTAACAATTACCGGCCCGTCAGCCTAACTTGCATTTGCTGTAAGGTGATGGAAGCGATAATTAAGAAGACGACAATGGATTTCTTGGAGGAGAACAATCTACTGTCAGGGCTCCAACACGGCTTCAGAAAGAACCATTCTTGCCTTTCCAGCCTTCTACTCTCCACTGAGCAGTGGACTCGCGCACTAGATGAAGATGGTAAGGTTGACGTCATCTAAACGGACTTCAAGAAGGCATTTGACAGCGTCCCACATAAGCGTCTAATGTATAAATTGTCAGAAATTGGCATAAGAGGAAACCTGCTGGCATGGATCACAGATTTTCTCACAGGGCGATCGCAAACTGTGTGCATCGGTGACTCAAAGTCAAACCCTACATCTGTTCTGAGTGGCGTCCCCCAAGGCTCTGTCTTAGGGCCACTGCTCTTCCTTATCTATATCAACGACTGTGTCAACGACCTAGGTTGCAGTGCTATCATGTTTGCCGACGACGT
Source organism: Ligula intestinalis (assembly GCA_036362985.1). Taxonomy (NCBI): domain Eukaryota; kingdom Metazoa; phylum Platyhelminthes; class Cestoda; order Diphyllobothriidea; family Diphyllobothriidae; genus Ligula; species Ligula intestinalis. The sequence goes on along the minus strand of JAYGXS010000009.1, from coordinate 22,737,581 downwards.
CAAACTCTGGAGAGCCATCAGGTCTGACGCCGATAGGAAAGCGCTTCAAGGGAGTCTTAATCGACTTAGCTGCTGGTCTGCTCGTTGGCTTTTAAACTTCAACATTAGTAAGTGTGTGGTTTTAAGACTCCGTACTAGAAGGACTGATGAGGAGAACGATTCCTTCCAATACCTCCTCGATGGGCACCCGCTTTCAAATGTGAACGAACAAAAGGATCTCGGTGTTCTAATAAATTCCTCACTAAAACCATCTACTCAGTGTGTAAAGGCAGCTAAACGCGCGACACAGGTGCTGTTTGCGATTAGGCGGGGATTCGTCAACATTGACAAGGAGCTCTTCAGGAAAACCTACCGAGCGTTTGTTCGGTCCCACTTGGAGTATGCTGTCCAGGCCTGGCGTCCGTGGTTCAAGAAGGATTACCTGCACCTGGAACGAGTGCAGGCGAGGGCAACGAAGATGGTCAAGAATCTTGGTCATCTGCCTTATGAAGACAGACTGACCGAACTTGATCTTTTCCCTCTCAATTATAGGCAACTCCGCGGGGACCTCATACAAACCTACCGAATTGTTAGAGGCCAAGACTGCGCCCTAGAATTTGATGATTTCTTCGAATTGGCTCAGACTGACCATCTGCGAGGTCATCCTTTTAAACTACGGAGGAAACCGGCCCGTATCGACGTTCGACGAAACGCCTTCTCGCAGAGGGTCATTGGAGCGTGGAACGGACTACCGGAAGATGTGGTCTTCTCAGATACTGTTGACATTTTTAAACACAAACTTGATTCTCATTTGCTGAGAAACTGAGGCAGGTATAATGAACAAAGTGTCAGTAGCAGCACCTTGCAACTGGCTCACACTTATCGCTGATGTTAAGCCTACATTTGTACATTTGTATGATGTACTATTGTTACGGTGGACCTATTATGTGATTTTGGTTATGAATAGGGCGCTCAAGGGCGAAAGCGTTCTTCCCTTAATAAAGTGACTTAAAGTGACTTTGTCTCGATGAATGATGACAAACGTGTCATCAACATACCGAACCCACAATGGCGGTCGATAATGTTCGAAAGCCAGTGCCTCCAGTCGTTGTAGTACTGCTTCGGCGATCAGGCCAGATAAGGGGGACCCCATTGGTGTACCTTTTACTTGTTCATACACCGTTCCACTGAAGGTGAAAAAGGTGCTCAAACAGTGTTTCAGGAGTCCAATAAGATGCTCTATTTTGAGCTTTGAGTCCGTCTCTTCTAACAGGGTTTGGATGGTCTCAACCGCAAGATGTTGTGGCATTGAGGTGAAAAGTGAGGTCACATCGAAAGATACCATCACTTCGTCAGATGTTAGTTGGATACCCCGTAGCTTTTGTATGAATTGTTCAGCTGAGCTGATGGTCGTTGCAGAGCCCTGGGTTAGAAATTTGAGACGTTGAAACAACCACTTGGCTAGACCAAATGTTGAGGTGCCTCTGAGGGAAACGATCGGTCGTAGGGGGATTCCTGGTTTGTGAACCTTGGGAAGGCCATAGAATCTTGGGAGCGCGGCATCCTTCGGTTTTATCTTTTTCCATTCAAACTCTGTTATGGTTTTTGACTTCCGAAGGCTCGTCAGATCCTTGTTGCTGCAGGAAGCCTAGCATTCACGCGCGGGCTCAATTAACAGGCATGTCGAGCTTCCTGAGGCCTACCTCGCGTTGCGCGAGCAGATCGAGGGCAGAGGTCAAGGGCAGAGGTCAATCTCAGCGGAACTGACTTAATTTCACTGTGAGCTGTACGTTTTTTCATTCCTTGACAATGAGCTCGCGGGAGAGTTCGAAACGTCGGACAAATACACTCCTGGTCCCAGAGAACGACTTAACTTCTTCTATCATCGTATTATGTAGTGCTCAGTAGAAATCCACTAGATAAGTTTTATATAATCTCGTCAACCCAAGCATTGTCCAACTGGCCAGTCAGGAGAAAACAATGGCCTTTTCGGGCTATAAGAGCTTCGATTTTATCTTGGATTTCAATGGTATTAAATTTAAACCAAAATTTCCAGACCTTAAATGTGAGATGCCATAGCTTTTGGGCTGTAAGGACCCTAGTGTCATCAGTGCCATGCTCCTGGAAGTCTGTGTGCTTACATAATCTGAAGCGGGTCCTTCGTTATTCTCCATTGTCTCCGGACTTAGGGACTCCATTCGGGACGATCACCAAATGCCCAGAAAACAGAAATTTTAAAGATTACGGCAACCGGTGCCCTTGAAACATGTCAGGAAAGCATAGCCTTTGTTCTACACCACGTATTAGGTTATTACTCCTTATTGCGTAGCTTATTTCCTTTTATTCCTTGTATGCCATAAAATGCACGCCCTCGTGTCATACCAGAGAAGTTTTTGTACATGTTATCCCCAATGACCCTGGTCAAAAGATATAAGTGACTTTTCTGTATCGATTATTCCAAACTTTTCACCCCGTAGCGATGTTTACGAAGAGCACTATGTCCAAGAAAATTCATTTTGCGCAAGGCTTCTGAATTACTAAGTGCCTTTTATATGCTATGACCACCTATTTTTTCTATAACGTAGCTGATTGGACGTTGATGAAGGATGACTGATTTTCGTGCATCGAAATCAAGAGGCATCGCTCTCACTTAGCCTGATAGCTCCTATGATCATTTGGAAGAACCCTTGTATCTTCCAAGCCTCTTTTATGGGGACTGATGTCATTGTTTACTGTGAATTTGCGGTAGTTATGGCGATAGAACTTTTGTTAACTTACAAAAGGAACAGTTATGGCTCCAGAACTCAACTACACTGAAAATCAATGCTCAATCTCCCCAGGGCTGATTGACTTCTTCGTCAGAAGCTTGGCGTTCCCAGTTCATCATGAATGTTTTTGTTCAGTCCGGAATTTTCCCTTCTGTTTTAATTGTCTTCAGCATCTATGAAAGACCTAATTGTAATACTTTATAATGCTAAAATCGAGATAACGTGCATTTACATCAAAACTATATTTTACAGACATAGGCCGGGTTTCGAATGAGGTAGATAACGTAATAACTATGGGCTTTCCCACCGAAAACATCCTTGAAAATACTATAGTACGATGTGATCCCCACAAAAATTTGTATTTAAGAAGAGAATGCCACTGACTTTTAAAATAGTAGGAAAAACATATTTATCATCTATCTCTTTTATTTAATGGGAATAGGCTCCTTTCAGAAGCTTGCCTTTTTTAAGAAGACTGAGCACTATTTCCCTCTCAACCAGGGTTTGATAGGTGCCACGGTTCTTTGATCCTTTGATATTCCATCCATTTTGGAACGTACCATGGCCTTAGTGAGGTTATGCACATACGTAGAACGCCTTGCAGAGGGCCTGCACCTGATGTTCAATCAACGTTTAGGACTGCGTACTTAAAAAAAACTTCTGCTGCTGTAAGTATAACGCTATACACATACATTGTTCCTAAAATAGATAAAGTTGTGTTCTTAAACCAATCCAGCCAAAACCATCAATAGCTTACTTCAACACACAATGTGTAACAGAGCGAAAATCTCAAGAAAACGTGGTCTCATAACCGGAATTTTCTATTCAAAGTATTCTGATGAGATTGAACGCGAAATTTCGTGTGCTATATTAAGAATAAGTAACGTCACAATATGCCTTACGTTTGACGTTTACCATTGGCCAAGATTCAGCACAATTCAGTATAGTTAGTTACTTAACAGCCCACCGAATAATTTTGTATTTCTGGGAATGTGAAGTCCTTATAGTACAGGACAAAGTTGTGGACTAAGTTGGACGACCCGAAATTAACTCTTTTATTACTCTTTTATTCAACGAAAATTAATTTCATATATTCCGCAGTTGTGTTAAGCCGCCGGTTTAGCAGATACTCACATGTACCGAAAGGCATCTTTTTGAAATAGACACAAAATACAGATTCAATAAAATAAAAAACATCATGGATTTGCGCTATCCTATTCAGTAAGTAAGTTTATTTTACACGTACTGTTGGTCCATCCATCTTTTAGTGATAATTAGATGGGAGTTTTTAAGAATAACTGGTTACAAAGTGTAATTTGGGAATGAACACAAACGACGACAGGAAGAAATACATTTTGTGGTTCTAGTCACCGTACACCAGACGATAAAACCTAAGATAAGCCATACAGAGAAGTGAGCAGCATTGAATGTGTTCGTTCTTTGTGAAGCAACTCATATTCAACTTATGGATGGTTCTTTTATTATGTACTTCTTGTCGTGGTATCAAACATTTGATTGCACAACCAGATAGTGCACTTTTGGGGAATATTTTGTTCAGCAGTTGCTCCACCTTACGATGCAAGCATAGCAGAGGACCGGTTAATGGTATTCCAGGCCACCTGTTATCGATCCAGATTGCGCCCAACGAACAAATTAGGTCGGGATGTTGGGAAATATATGCAGGAATGTGAACTAAAAGCAATCTACTCTTTCACTGCCAAAATAGGTTGGAAAGGGTCCAGAAGCCTTGATGTGTAAGAAATCATGACCTAACCGTGTGGCAAAAGACCGGCTTGCTTGATGAATTCACGCCTTATATATAACCTTAGCAAGTCGGAATATCACCTGCAAATGCATCGTCATAAGCAGCACGCACAGGTTCCATTTTGATATAATGAAGGACATAGTAGCCATTTCTATGGAATACCTTCAATTATATTATCGGTAGCTTCGCATAGGCAAAATGAGCGTGTCAGTTCTAAATTCATTCAAATTTGAACAAAAAATCAAATGCAAATAGGAAGTTTAACTAGACAAATAACATAAATGAAAAGATGAGCAGACAAATAACACCCTGAGACGCATATCTAACATTTTAAGATAAAATTTTTGTCGAAAAGCCGGGGAAATTGACTCAGGACTTGGTCGAATTCCTTAGGAAATCCAGTCAGGATCAGAAGAGATTATTGAACAGGTAAATCAAATGTCTGTGTCCTTTCTGCTGAGAGGACAAACAGCTATTACAGATAATGTAGGCTGGATATCCAGCCTTATCTATTTAACGTGCAAATTCAAAGGGGTAAACCGGGGAGGTGCACTCAGAAATGTCGACAATGGCCAGGCTGCAATGCAATCCCTTCACGGTGCCAAAGGTTCCACGAAATCGCGTCTAACTCGAATGGAAAAGGTTATGATTTGTTTGACAGGAAGGCATAAGGCAAAGAGCCCTCTCAGTTAGCCATTTCGGGGGCCTTTATCTTTTGAGAATATGTTGATTTTTGGCTGTCCACAACACCCATGTTTGAAATAGTAATCAGAAATTCTGTTTTGGAGTCAGTATTAATTCCATACACCTCTACCTATACAAGAAACACAAAAGGTCCCAGTTATAAAATTCGAGGGACACCAACGTTCACCTTAGCCGGATTTGATTTCTAATGACCTATGCAAATCGCCTGAAGCTGACCCACAAAATGTTGTTTGCCCATTTTACGAAGTTACCTTTGAAAAATGGCTAATTCTTATTTGAGTATGCCAAAGGGCACTGTTGGCATTTTTTTCGAAGTTGAACGACAGCCTCTGATGCATCACACAGAATCCAGGGTCGTCTGAAAATCAATAGAGATATGGCTCATGCACCTATCTTCCAGGGATTTAACCCAGCTGCAGGCAGATTGCAACAAGTTTTTGGTGCAAGATCTTCGCTTCTATAACTAATTCTGGCAGTCCTATAGCAGTTTTTGAGTCTCTATGAATTGTAACAGTTTGCTCTTTATGAGGTTCTTCATGAGTTTGCCGAGAACGCACGTCAGATTTGTAAGCCTGCAATATTTTATCTATTTCCGAATACCGTTTTTGCATAGGGTGGTATATGGAACATCTTGCAGTCAACAGAACGTTATATCGTCTAAGAAAATTAGAATCACATCGGCGGACTAGAAAATTATCTGAGAAGCCTGGAGAAAATCTTTTCTGAGCTTGGAGACTGCACTTTTTTGAATGCCTCTAATCCTCTTCTAAAAATATTTTTGTAAAAAACTGTAACTTGTGCGCGAGTTTGGTTGGCCCTCTGCGGATGGAAGAAGATAGCTTGGCTCGCTTCTGTAAAACGGCTGAAAACTCTAAGCCTAATCATTTTTATCCCATTTTGAGCAATTTTAATGTCATTGACAGTCCTTAGTACGGACCTTTGATGCCGGTTCCTCGTACGGCTTCAGAGGTAGTTGCAGAGTAATATAATTACAACGCTTTCTGTGGCAAATTTTGCTTACATTATAGATGCAGTTTTCGGTCCTGCTTCTAAGTTTGTTTCCCTGAATCTTTTAAAGTTTGAAACATACGAGTTGGCTACTGACACGTTAGGTTCCCCATAATCTGTGCGTTTTCTCATTTTGTTTCGTTAGCTTGCCAATTAGGCAACCCAAATTATTATTACACTTCACACTAGTTAGTGAGTTTTTGGGAAAACCGCTATTCCCATGATGATTCAACGCACACAAGGGCGTCGTGAACTTCCTAGCTGCGCCCAGCCTTGTCTCCTCAATCCTGATTGGCTAACTGTCTCGGATTATGTCTGTCTCGCGCCCCCTTAAATACATTCCACCTTTGTATAAGAACGGCTTCCGCTAACGTGCTTCCTCTGAATACAGACTGTCTCGTGCTCGCTCATCTTCTCTTGCTTCGCTCGTAGGAGCCTTGAGTACCGGTCGCCTAACTCACCTTTCGCGTTAAATAAAAGAGTCAGGCGTGGGCCGTTACATGGACAGCGGCTATTGATGGGCTTCAGTAGAGTATTAAAAGACTTCCAACATAGACGTTGCAAAACAATCGGCAAGTCCCGCAAGAAAAAAATAAACAATCCACAATTTGAAAAGTGGACGAAATTAAATCTATGAAGATGCGTAGAAAACCGTGGTGACAAGGTGGTGCTTATGGAAGGATGAGCTTGATCCCCCACCGTAATGAAGATACAGGTATGAAAAAACCTTAAACTTCTAAACTTTATAACACACCAGCCAGCACACGCACACAAAACTGGGTGGCGGTAAAGACGAGAGGATGCGTGGGATGCAGGGGGGGATAACGGGGGATGGTTGAGGCATATATGTTATTCCGCAACTCGAAATTTCTAGAATGATACAGAAGGACTTAGCGAAACTCTAACCAATGTTTTACAATTTTGAATTTAAAGCGCGTTTTTAGGTGACATAAGATATATGTTTGGGGATAATTTGATAACATGCATATCCTGCCGGAATTTTGTCGGAAGGCTCCGCGGGTATGGCTGGCAGGGAATCCTAAATTCCACGAGGACTAAAAGTACGCGTTGCATATGCTAGACTGCATGGAAGGCTGCCAGCCGACAGAATAACACGGCCTGCTACTTCCAATCTACCCCTTCTCAACGTTTTCCTGGTTGCGGTAGCAGGGTATTGTTACTTCCAGTCATAAGGACTTAGGCTAAAGACGAGACTTACACTGAAAAGAGTTTCCAGTTTACATCTCAACATTGCATTCGGGTGATTTCATTCCTAGCTTGGCGATCGACACCTACTCCTGCTTCCTGTCCTACGTCTTTCCCATTTGCTTCTCTTGATGAAAATTCTTCCTCTATGCGTTTAGCGAATCATCCCACGAATGGAATGTGACTTCAATTTTGCATACGTCATTTCCTTAACTTACCTTTTCCCTTGTAACCTTTCCCGTCGTAAACGCCCCCCCCCCGTTTCTGGTCCCACCAAATGCACATATCTTCTTCAGAATATCTTTTCCATGACTTATATTTCTTCAATTTGACGGATTTGCTTGACTG
>JAYGXS010000009.1:22685381-22722110 GCA_036362985.1 Ligula intestinalis | reverse complement strand
TTAATGGTTCCGTGCGTCACTTTCTCTATTGCCACAATTACAGTTTTTTTGTCTTTCCATTCTGTTCTTCATTACTGTTTGCTTAGCCTTCGTACGCATACATTGTTTCAAAAGGTTTTGTTGCAGAAGGCACTTACCTTTTTCCTTCATAAAAGGATACCAATGGGTAAGGAAGCCAAGGCGAAGCCGGGCTTCCGCGCTTGTCTAATCTAGGATTGATTTAACGTACTTGACCTACAGTCCACTCGTTTGTGCAGCACTCATAAGATTATTTATTTTCGTCGTTGCCTGCTAGCGGTGCGTCAGCATAGATTTCTGTGCATTGAGGAGATTTGTATTTCTTTGCGACAGTCAAGCAAATCCACCAAATTGAAGAAATATAAGTCATAGAAAAGATATTCTGAAGAAGATATGTGCATTTGGTGGGACCAGAAACGGGGGGGGGGGGGGGTTTACGACGGGAAAGGTTACAAGGGAAAAGGTAAGTTAAGGAAATGACATATGCAAAATTGAAGTCACATTCCATTCGTGGGATGATTCGCTTAACGCATAGAGGAAGAATTTTCATCAAGAGAAGCAAATGAGAAAGACGTAGGACAGGAAGCAGGAGTAGGTGTCGATCGCCAAGCTAGGAATGAAATCACCCGAATGCAATGTTGAGATGTAAACTGGAGACTCTTTTCAGTGTAAGTCTCGTCTTTAGCCTAAGTCATTATGACTGGAAGTAACAATACCCTGCTAACGCAACCAGAAAAATGTTGAGTAGGGGTAGATTTGAAGATGCAGGCCGAGCTATTCTGTCGGCTGGCAGCCTTCCATGCACTCTAGCGCATGCAACGCTTACTGTCAGCACTCTCGTAAGTGATCGATGTCATAAAGTTCAGTTGCGTCATTCGCAACTGGCTGACTACCCTCGGATGGAACCTTCGCTGCCATCGTTTCTCTGCTCAAGGCGAAATTCATGCATCTTCGAATAGCTAGATACCTGGGTTTCCGCCGTTAATCTTACCTCCATTTGTTGCAAAATAATTAACAGCATAAGTAAAATGACTTTGTTGCAATTTCTCCTGGAAAGGCGTTTGCTTACCTTTCTCTTAATAAAACTGGACTGGATGAGCTTGGGCGAGGTCACTGAGTTACATTTTTAATAGCATCACCAACCCCAATAGGATACATGACAGGCGCACGAAAATTGGAAGATTGTGGAAATTCACCCTTACTTAAAATTAGTAAGTGGTTATTGCACCTGTTGACATTCCAAGCACCTTTCTATAGGTCCCTGCCGATGAAGGTACTAAGATAACTTTTGTATACTATATTTAACTGGTTAAAATCAAACTATCAAAAGAAGTAATTCACTAAAAACTTAACTGAACTAATACCACCACTCCTTTAAGGCAGAATGCTGGAGCTAGGGGCATCTGGGTTGAGCGACCATGTTAACTTCTACTTTGCTGCGGACGAAGCAACCCGACCTCTTGCAAAGTCCCACAACAAAAACCACATAAAAGTTCTCAAAAGCTAGTGGAGCTAACAACAGACTCCAAAGTTATCCTGGCCTCTTTGTGTGCATACAAAATCACGGAACTTGTCTTTGTTGCTCCAACTCACTTCCACTGAAACAGTAACGCAAGCGCTCTGGCAATGATATGAATGATGACCCATCAAACTAATTTAGCTAGGCCCTGAGTATCGCTTTGGCATGTCAAAAAGCAAAATAACCGTTTTTATCAAAATGATAGCACTTGTTTTAAACTCGAATTGAGATGCCATTCAAGAAAGGATTATGGCCACAAAAGGTTAGACAAAACCAATTTGTGCAGTGGTGTGAGAGCGTCTCCCACTTTCTCTGGCTCTCTGTGGGTCACTGTGCTCTCTTCTCAAGGCATTCACCGCTTTCCTCCTATTCTAGTTTCACTTCGTCATCCACGGTGGCATCTTGGAACTGTTGGTACTCACTGATGAGGTCAGTCATATTCGATTCAGCCTCTGTAAACTCCATCTCGTCCATGCCTTCACCGGTATACCAGTGCAGGAAGGCCCGGCGCTTGAACATGGCTGAAAACTGCTCACCCACTCGCTTGAAGATGTGTTGAATGGCTGTGTTGTTGCCAATGAATGTGACCGCCATCTTGAGGCCCCGTGGCGGGATATCACAGACGGCAGTCTTCACATTGTTGGGTATCCACTCCACAAAGTAGGCCGAGTTCTTGTTCTGCACATTCAACATATTCTCATCCACCTCCTTCATGGAAATACGTCCACGAAACATGGCTGCTACTGTGAGATACTTGCCATGACGCGGATCGCACGCGGCCATCATGTTCTTAAAGTCAAACATCTGGTGGGTCAGATCCTGCACTGAGTAGGTCCTGTAGGCTTGAGAGTACCGACTGGTCAGGGGAGAGAATCCGGGCATGAAGAAGTGCAGACGTGGGAAGGGCACCATGTTCGTGGCTAGTTTGCGGAGATCGGCATTCAGCTGGCCGGGAAAGCGCAGACAAGTGGTGATACCGGAGACAGTGGCGCTCACTAAGTGGTTCAGATCGCCGTACGTGGGACTCACCAGCTTCAGGGTTCTGTTGCAAATATCGTAGAGGGCCTCATTGTCGATACAGAAGGTCTCATCACTGTTCTCCACCAACTGATGCACTGACAAAGTGGCATTGTACGGCTCAACGACAACATCTGAGACCTGAAAGGTAAATTGGGTGAGTATACCACAGGAAGGAAGGTGAAGGGAACGGTAATGTAGTTTACCCTGGAGACCCTCTGATCCCTATGCGTTCCGGTTAGGTTCAATGACTATAATACGCTTCTGGAGAAGTATGTTTTTTAAATTTAACTCAATAAAGCAGGTATAGAAGCAGTTTAGACGATGAAAAATGGTTTTGCATTTGAAGTTTTGAGCAACGAAAAAAATGCAATTGAATGAAAGTAATACTAAAAGAAAGAACGCATTTACATTCAAAAGGCTACTTTCTCAGTTGTTACACGACAAAGATTTTAGCAAAATAAAGCGTTGTGGAATTGAACACGTTTCCTAAAAGGTAAGTCTTCCAAAGGCAGAGCGGGACAAGTGAGTTCCGTTAGAAATCGGTGAGGGTTCATCAAAAAGTGTCAATATTCCCAATCGAAACTGGCAAAACAACGAGTCCGTGAATCAGTGGCTACCGTGTTAGACTTCTGATGAAAAGGTCGCGGGTTCGAGCCTCAGATGATGCACCATATAGATAGATGATAGATAGATAGAGAACTATATTTTGATGATAATATCAAAATTTTCAGCAAAAAAGTGGCTCCATTCACGGAGAGTAAAAATAAGATCAATTATGGGGTTCAAAAAGCTCAAGAGTAAGCGGTCAAAGATAACAAAATGCTCAAAGTAAGAAGTCGACACGGTTACCACATCTGTTATGGAGACAGGTCTGCCTTCAGCTTCTCAATTTCCATTTCTTCACACGTGAGGAATCGTGCTAAGAATGGGAGTACCGAGTACTGGTAGGCCGATGTACGGCAGGTCATATGACGGAAGCTTCGGCGCATGGTACGAGAAGATTTCGCAGCCATTAATTCAGAGTGGAGAGGGTGAGCGACCTCACTTAGAATGGGGTTAGATATGCCTGACTGATGACAGCTAATAGACCAGAAATGGCCATTTCAGTCTCCCCTGACTTTGCCGGCAATGTTCATCTGGGAGAAATTTGAACAAGGCAAAGACCACGAGTTCAGCGGGCTGTACTGACATCATACAATTTCGTGACCTCTGATTCATCTGCAAACGCTCAATAAGCACTACGTGGATACTGGCCATACAGTTGACCAAAAGACCGCGTTTAAATCCGTACTTCGGGCGGCGACCGGACGTCTCCTGCGATTTGCCGAGGCCGCTGTAATACGCAGAGGAAAACCAGAACACTGTAAGCAGCTGGATAATGTGATCAACCTCGCATTGCCCTGGTAACGATCGACCACCCCAGTCCCTCTCACGCCTTCTCCCTCGCCCCCCCCCCCCCGCTATGACCGACTGCTGCCCCGTACTTTGACCCCCTTTTAATTACATTTCACAGACTTTCACTGTTACCTGAACCACCTTGCTGTGATAATTACCTGCCTCCCTCCTCTACCCCTCGTTATGCACTCACATTTTTGACTTATGTTTCGCACCATATTTACCCATTAAGCTTCAACCTTCTAATTGGACGGTAAATTTACTATATTAACAGGCAATGACCGTTTACAGATGAATAAGAGGTCATGAAATTGTATGACGTCAATATATCCTGCTCAACTCGTGATCTTCGCCTTGTTCAAATGTTCATCTGCCCAGACTACTAGCCGCTGTGCGCCTGCTGACGAGGCTCGAAAAGAAGCCCCTGAGCAGAGCGAGACAAGTTAGTTCCGCTAGCGATTGGTGAACGTTTATAAACCAGGGCAGATATCACTCCCCCCCCTCCCCAAGAGTCGAAAAGACTGGAAGTGAGATCGGACGCAGTTGACTGGCGCGGCCTGAGCCAGCACTTTGGCGTGCCATGACCTGTTATTAGCAGGTAAATGATATGGGAATACTAAGGTCACCTATCCCCTACTTCTATTCTTGTTTTATTTGTCGAGAGAAACTATTGTTGCCCTCTAGCGGAGAAAAGTAAACCTTAAGGTTAGCGATCACAGAATGTTCATTAACGGGTTTCAACTTGTGGGGTAACCGGAGACTGTAGTAACTGGAGTCACCCCGAAGTTCTGCCATAGGTCATCTTTTGCATTCGACAGAACAATATGCGGGTAGGTGACATGCAGGCGAATGCGTTTGCCGATTTGATGACTCACATCCGAAGCGATTCTCCTAAGGTCAGAGACGTTAGCCGCCAATTATATCAGACAAAATTCTGGACTAGGTATGTGGATGAAAGCTTCTGCGGCACCAAGCGACACCCGGTACTGATATTCAGAAAATATCTCAGTGACCTTTTGCCGGATTTCCAATTTACGATGGAAAATAAAGCGAACAACCAGCTGGCCTTCCTTGACGCCATCATCTATCGCACAGATTTCAGTGGCCTAAAAGCCAAAGTTTTCAGGAAGGCGATAACTACCAGGCAAGTAATGAACTTAAACATCAACCGACCAATCAACCACGATCAGAGTTGCGTCAAGATTTTATATTGACGTGTGGATGCGCAGTACAGTGAACCAAAAATCAAGGCTACTAAATTGCAGTAATTTTGATAGGTATTACAGCAAATGATTAGCCACGCAGTTTCCTTATTTGATTTATGATCAGATAATAAGAGATATCAAATCGTACCATCCCTCAATTTCGTACCAGCGTTCCCGTACGTCCAAAAACTCTTAAAAGGCTCCAGCTCCCTTCTCACGTCATCTGGAGTTTGGGCTACACATGGCTCAAACGCTAAGTTTTGAGGCCGAAAAATCCATTGCTCTGACAGTAAACGTTTGGAGGAAATTACCGGATCTGGTGACGCTGCGAGCAGAGCACTTACGTGAGATAAATTAGCAGATTACTCCGGACACGAATGGTTGAGCATACAACACTAGTTGGGAGGAATTAGGTCAGCTTATTCGGTACAACACTTCAACATTTAAAAGCTTGTGAGTCATTATAGAAAAAGGGTAAAAAATGAAAGGATGCCGTCAACATTCAAGTGGTATATGGAGGTCTAAGAATATCAGTATAAACATAGGTTTAAGGGCTATGCTAAGTTGAGAAGTTTAATCTTATGCAAACTCAAAGCCTGCATGACTAAAGCAATAAATCATTTGCAAAAAGCGAATTTCTTGTCATCAAAACAGTGTTTGTTTAACGCAGAAGACACCAAACTCAATAGGTTTTGCATCTAACCGTAACCTTTAAACTGACAATTTTCTACATCGCAACATCGCTCCAGTCAAAGCACTAAAGTGAAGACGAATTTGACAGAGGGCCGGAAAGGAGGTTACCAGCATTACAAATAAAGATTTATAGGAGCAGGCCTAATAGCCGCCTTATCACCCTGTCCTGATGACTCGTACCACGATGCACTTTCGATCGGCACAGGCCGCGCACGTGATGAAATCGTGCAAGCCACCGGCCAGGATTAGTGCTCTGCTTTACTACTTCAGTGAGCCGGAAAGCTACTCGGCGTATTACCCCTCAAGGACGCAATCTCATTGGCCTGATTGCACCTGCCTATACATGCACTGCTTGCCATAACTACCCTGTACTAAGTACGTAGAGACACTTTTGCACCCTTCTTCTTGTTTTTTTTCCTTCGGAATTCAAACAAGGCATAAGTAGATAGTGACAGCTTGGCTTTGGTAACATTACAACAAAGACTACCGGCAGTGATTTGACAAATCAGCGCTAACGGCTGCTAAATTTGCGGTTAAAAAGAGCGACCTTCAAAGGTCGATAACCGAAGAAGCAAGAGCAGCCGCCAGCCAGGTTCCGAGGTCACGCATGACAAGGGCTACGAAAGGATACATATCATCCTGCGGACATCCAATGATGGCTGCATGCAGATGAGCCAATAGGTAGCAAAGGCTGTTGGTCCTTAAATACGATGCCTTGAATAGAAGGCGCGCTCTGTTGCCAAGATGCACTACCGACGACCCGACATTCTGCTGCTGAGAACACAGGATAAGCTGCCGAGACGAGACCGACGACAGAAGACACGTTGCTAACGGACATGCAGAAGACCACGTGGATGTACAAGCAGAACTAGTTATAGCAAAGTACTTTCTGTTATTCTGTCTGCTTTCTCTTCCTAACACGCAACTGGGTGACATAACCATTGTTGATGCAGGAACACACAAGCTTATACTACTTTTAAATGCGGCTTTTATGGAACTTCTACTCAGGTAAGATCTGAGCTGCCCCCGCCCCCCATTGTATTGCATTCTTGTTTGTGGCGGCCCACAGTGTGCGGGCCTGCGCTTTCTTCTATCTCCTGTCTTCTTGGCTTGGTCATGCCAACGGGCCCAGGTGAGGGAGTGGAACAGACGGTGAGGTATATCCATCGAAAGTCTACTATCCCTATAATTCGGCGCATGTCACCGCCCCTGCACTATTCTGCTGTGGAATACACGGTTGGCTTCGTCGAGACCGATTCCTGGACTGTTATCACTGCTGCGGACAGCCTGTTCCCCCCTCGTTCTCCAAGGCTCGCTGCCCCAAAGTCGTGCTTTCTTTTACCAACGCCCCCGTTCCCCGACGCTTGACCTTGCAGTTGCTTCTGGCTAACCGATAACAGCTGCGTCAGCGTCCCCCGTCCTTAGGCGTTCCCGCGGACCCGACAGTTGACCTCAGCTTACCCAGTCCGTACACACGTGCGCACACGACCACGTATACACGTGCGTCCAAATAAGCGCGCCTGCCTAAGGGCAAATTCACTAAGACAATCCTCGGCCGATGCAGCAAAGACCTTTGCAGGCGACATTCCCTTGGGCAAATTGCAACATATCGATAGCAAACCACTTAAACTTGCTCCGCAATCCTACTAAAGGCAGCCGTCATCACCCGACACAATACATAGTCGACTCTCAGGCCTGGCTGGACACAGTCAGGCGAGGCGTTTGCAAACTAACAGCATACAACACGTTCACAGCATTTCCACTGTGAAATGCTTAACTGAAACAACTTTCATGCAAATGAAAGGTCTATTTAAATCAAGGTAGTAGTTTGCTCATGGCCATCTGTAATATCGGCTGCCTGTTGGCAATTTATGAATATTAATGACCTTCGGTCCACTTTAGGACTGAATATATATCGATATTTAGACAGATTTCCCGCAAATAAGTAAATAATTTCCGAGGACATTAAAAACAGTAATTTTGGCCTACCTTGGGTGAGGGCACGGTAGAAAAGCTGCAGATTATTCGATCAGGGAATTCTTCACGAATTTTGCTGATCAGGAGTGTTCCCATACCGGCGCCAGTGCCGCCACCCAGAGCATGGGTGATCTGGAAACCCTGAAGGCATTCGCTGTATTCGGCCTCCTTGCGGACCACTTCCGTGACGCTGTCGATCAACTCAGCTCCGTCCGTGTAGTGGCCTTTGGCCCAGTTGTTGCCCGCGCCAGTCGCTCCAAACACAAAGTTGTCGGGACGGAAAAGGTTGCCCACCGGGCCCGAACGTACCGCGTCCATTGTGCCAGGCTCCAGATCGGTGAGGACTGCTCGCGGAACAAACTTCCCACCTGTAACGAAAGCCGAGGAGCAATGGGATTATGTCACCGCAAATTGAATCTGCATACTTAAGTCAGATTAAGGCCTCAGGCGGGCTCGGATGTGATCAAACGCCCACCAGCCAGTGGGGCCTTGTTCAGTTTAGTTCAATTTTATTAAGGTAAAGGTTAGCGAACGCCTTTGAGGTCCCTATTGGTAACAACGTGGCTAAAAAATGTATCGATAAAAAAGAAAAATTAAAAAATAAGTCATTTAAATGCTTGCAGCCGAAAAGCGGACAGCTGTCGCTCATCCTCATATGTAATCATACATGGCTACTGATTTGACACGAGTAGTATAATATTTGTAGGTCATTGTAGCCTAGGTTGTCAGAGCTTCGGCTGTACTCGAGCTCTGTTCCTGCTGTCGTGGATACGAATCACACCGAGGCCGCTGATTCATTCCAAAAATGGGTCAAATGCAATGCCCGATTCTGTCAAGACGCCTATTGATAGGTAAGGGCTCGCATGGGTTTGAATGTGCGATGCTGCATATTTTAAACGTCTTTGATTGAAAACATGCGTCCGGAACCTGGCCGAATAGTCCATAGTTGTTCTAAATACCCTTCTCACAACTAGTGGGAAGCCTACCACCACCTCCCCTGAGCGGATGACAATGCCAATTGTTCGCCTTTTCTACAATAGACAGGCTAAACAGTGCAACAGCTATTCAGCGGACATCGACTTAATTAGAACCGAAATTTACAAATACGGTGGTCTTGACTTCACGGACAAGGGTATCTCATTGTTTTAGGATGTGTAGCAAGCAAGACAAAGTTGAAAAATCCTGCCATTTGCAGCCACTATCCCTCTACATGCATGAAAAGGAAGCAGATATCTCCGTGTCAACCATCGCGAAGTTTTTATTTTCAGGACTGCTTGGAAGGTGTGCGTGTGCGTACGTGAAATCTCTTGGTACCTAATCAGTTGAGCAGGTAGCTGTAGCAGGGTCTGGTTCCGGAAACACAATGCGGAATCAGACAGATTGTGTGAACAAACTTCTAGACAAGCTTTTCTTGATTTGACAAAGACTCCCCACGCAGTCCATACAGTGCCTGAAGGATCCTCAGACGGGTTACTCGCCTCAGAATGAATAAGGACACCAATGCCAAAGGTCCGGTTTTTTAACTTTTTCCTTTCCTAGACCTGCTGATTGAAAGGAGGTCGTCCTGCTTTTGCGTGTATGCTCTTAACGACGGGGTCTAGCATAGGCGCCAAAATATGATGTGCACAGAATATAAACTTACAAACTTGTAAAAAATCTACCAAACTTCCTTCTCCCTCAGAAGCCTAGGCCCGGTATCAAAAAGGAGTCAAGAAGACTGGAAGTGGGATTGGGTGCAGTGGCTGATAAAGCTGAACAGTCCATCCACGCATACCACACGCATCTGGGCCGCGTACGATTAACCCGATGTTTACGAAAGCAACAAAGGGAAGGCTCGTAGTCCATTTGCGTAGAAGTGTCACAGAGGTCGCATTTAGAAGGAGTCATTGCAGCCTGGCTCTGCGTTCTGAGAGCAAGGCTGAATTGTCCCCTAAGCCGCGCACCGTGATAATCATGAAGCAAATCCGGAATCCCCAGAATCGACCCCATTTCCTTTCATACACCCGTCCGCTGTTCAAGCTCGAGTGGCTGGTACGGCGGTAGCCTGCGCCTACGCGAGCCTTAACACTCCTCCCCCTCGTGTGACATTTGTTATGGGACGCGTGGATTCCGCACCATCCGGTTGATATGTGTTGTGTTTTGTTTCTGATCACCGTGCTGACTTGGCGCATCTCCCGTGTGGCCGCTATAGAGACTATCTGTTTACGTGTACGACAGAGACCGTAGAGAGACCGCCGGCTTAAAAAAAACGAGTTCAGACATCCAGTGAGTGAGAGACACATCTCTACTAATGCATTTTAGTTAGAAAAAAAACGACCTTAAATAGACTGGTAACAAGGCGCTGACGCCCCCCCCTTTTAGCCTTTAGGAGCAGCTTACGACTAGACTGGGGCGGGGAGGGGAGGTGAATATTAATTACATCAAATTTTCCTCGGACAGTCACCTGTCTAGTAACCACAAGATACTGATGTTCTCCTGGACACCTATTTCCACCACAAACACCTTTTTATTTAAGAAACACAACCAGAATGAAAGTGATCAATCAAGCAACTATAAGGCCGAAAGGATCCGATTTATCATGCTCTATTGTATCATCCTCCTCATACCTAAACTGCAGTCTTCTTTGAGCAACTTTCTGGCATTCTGATCTATTGGGGGCTTGGAGCTGCCCTTGTAGTAGCCTGATACATTTGTAGAGGGGAACAGCTTGTATGCGGCACATGTGGACGATAGTATTGCCGGCAAAGACAACGGAGACTGGAATGGTCATTTCTGGTTGATTAGCCATCGTCAGCCAGTCATAACCACCCACAAGTGTTGCCCCATCCGAGACTCGAACCCGCAACCGTTCGATCAGGGTCTAACGCCCTAACCCACTGCGAGGGTTTAGATCAGGAGATATTGACACTCACTGATGAAAAGGCATCAATCGCTAACGGAACTCACCCCCCCCCCCCGCTCTGCCTTGGAACTGATTCTCGAGCCCACAGCGGACACGTGGACGAGCTTGCCAACCAATGCACCCAGTCTCATTAGCCATCCATCCGCGGACTCAGAATGTAGTCTGTTGCGCGGATGAAGAGGGATAGCGTGACGTCGACGCTAGGCAAATCCACCCACAGCAAATCAGAGCATTTTTTACTTTACGAAATCTGACCCACCTGAACCCATCAGGACGCACCAGAAAGCAAGGTTTTGAAAGCTGTCAGCTCACGGGGAGTATAATGAAGTGGCTAGATAATTGAGAGTCGGGTTGTAATGGTTCCTCCTTAATGGTGCATTCAAAGCACTAGCACGCATATGAAATCCTAATCTCTCTCTCTCTCTCTCTCTCTCTCTCTCTCTCTCTCTCGGTCGCCTGCTACATTCAGTTGGGATCAAGTCACATGGGGCGCGTTTAGATTCGCAGTATATGTAGCGCAAGTGTGCCTCACTGTTACGGAGGAGCGAGTGGCGATGCACTCACACCAAGCGGCCAGAGACGCACGCCAGCTGAGTCATGTTCGCAGGCCGGCCCGCATACTTCGAGCACAAGTGAACTTTGGCACATGTGCAGTGCAGACGTTTTATAAATGTCTCTTAGGGTAGAACCGCGGGAAACCACGAATCGGAGAGCAGGGCAGAACCTCTCTCGCATGCTGTAGGTCATGAATATTCTAGAAGAACCAGAGCCTTATAAATATGCTGTACTGAACGAGCTAAAACATCCGTTTTCTCTGCGCTGTCCTGAATAAAAGCTCTTGTCTTCTTTCTGCATACTCTTCAGGATATAACACTCACTATAAATGAATTCATACAAAAGTTATCAGATGCGTCGTTTATGAAGACTGAATCGTCGGGCCTTCTTGATTTGCCGAAGGTGGTGGTGGAGGCGACGGTAGTCACGGCGTCGACAATGAAAATGAGAACGATTATTTTGGTTGCGGTTGTAAAAATCATCCTAAATGACGTTCAGTCATTTTTAAGACAAGCTATGCATCAGCCGTAATTTTCAGAACATTTCTGACACTCTTTTGAAATAAAAGTCTAAAAGGTCTTGATAGAATGCTGCGTTTTGGAACCTTGACTAAAAAGGACGGGGTGGAGATATCGCTAGTATAGCGGACGAGGGGAGTAACCATCTGGTTTACCTTGAAAAAAGCCTACTTTTTCAATTTGTTGATATTACCTTAAATAAAACATACACCTATCTTATAAGCCCTCGAAGCAAGATCTTAAGCTGATACCCCAGTTTTTGGTCTATTATTGTTGCCTAGCCAAATGGAAATGTCGTTGGATTTGATCAATTTTGGAGGTCCTACTCGTGCCGCTCGACGAATGATGCCTGAGTTGTGCCTTGTGCTTTTTTTCCTGGCCCTTATCTTCCTTTCCTAAAGATCGGTGATTTAATTTTATGCTAGTACAGACCTCCAATGATCGCTCATTTCGAACCTGCCAACATCACTAACTTCATGCTTCCTAATTTCTTTTTGAATAAACTACATTAACATTTCTGAACGCTTACCCGTGGCTTCATTATAGTATACACTGATTCTCTCAAGCTGAAGGTCACTGTCACCCTTGTAAAGGCCTTCGGGGCTGATGCCGTGTTCGTCAGAAACGACCTCCCAAAACTAGAAGATAAATCGATAAATCCCACAAAGTCTCCGCTCACTTTTGCACCCATCTGATTGCCACATTGGCCAACTTGAATGTGGACGATTTCTCGCATGGTTTTTAGGTCTTATTATTGTTTTACGACCTCCTCCTTCCAAGGTGGAAAACGCCACCGTCCAACAAGATCGAAATGCACGAATTATCGATTGCACGTCACGTGGTCTACCTAATGCCATTCGAACCACCATGTGACAACTCGGCGATGACGATTGGTCCATTTAGAGGCGGTAATTCGGTCTTTGTCTTGCTTTTAATACAAGCTACATAATATTTGTAAGTGGATATTTTGGTGTTCGTTTGCAGAGAGAGCCGGCTGGCCACTCGCAATCGTGCAGTGACGAACAACCTCGTCTGGGGAGCGTTTCGCTGTCAAATGGGCTGGCGCTCTCAATCCCCGGGATTCGCTGGCTCTTACCTCATCCGCATTTTCGATTCTATTCGCTACTTAATAATCTACTTAGAAGGCAGTTTCTTTTTTGACATTTAGGAAGATTTTTAAATGCTTACATTTGAGGGGAAAAAGTCGTTAGTTCTATGTCGGACAATTTCTACTTGCCCCGGGCCAGGCTTTAGCACTGTATATTGTCGAAACAGAAGAAGCATATTACCATAAACATATCTTACTTGTGACCGTTTGGTGACGAAGTCCATAACCATCCATCAATAGATTATATCGATTTCCAAGTTTTAACATAATGTTGAGATGCCTTACAAGCTGGACTGTCTGAAAATGGCCTGCATTGGTATTTTCGAGTCGAATCTTTCCCCTGTTGTAGTATTCAAATTTGTCTGTCATCACTTTTCTGCTAACATATTATCCGCCTGGCCCAGGTGGACTGAGGAGGGTTGCATCGGATCGCTTAGAATGCTAGTCCCCCCTCACGGGAAAGCCAGTTGACGAGCAACAGACGCCTCTCACGTTCCCCTTCCCCCCACCTCATAAAGGTATCGATTATATTGTAGGGATTTGAGTAGTGCATGTACTCAAATGATTACAATCATCAGGCAAAATCTCAGTTTGGAAGTTAAAAGACAGAAGTCAGCAGAAGGAGTGGTTTATTGTGTACAGAACTCCCTATTGCTATCCCAGGTGATAGGGGCCACTGGCGAAGCCAGGGTTAGTGTCTACTTCGTCTAGCCAGACCTGAGAGAGAACGACACAGTGGTGGCAGCTGCTTAAGTAAGATTGCGGAGCAGGTTCAAGTGTTCTCTTATTGGAGTGTTGCATTCGCCCGAGGGGGGTGTCGCCTGTAAAGGCCCCTTCTACGTGGCTGCAACTTGGCGTGTTCGGGTGGACCTTGAGGAACCGCGACTAGCTGAGCACGCGTATACGTGCGCGTGTGCGCACGTATGTGTGCGAATGAATAGCGGTGAAGTGGCCTTCAGGTCAGCAGGTGGGAACAGCCGCGGGCAAAGACCAATGACGTTGGGGGCCACGGGCACTGTAGAACGAAGGGGGGGGGGGGAAAGGGACAGGCATTGTGGCTGTCCCCCACATTATGACGCTATGGTTCACTCTCTGTTGATTGCTGAATCTTCTACCGTGCTTCGATGCGCAAGTCAGCATGTTTTATGTCATTTAGGTCCTACCATTTTCCTGGCCATTATAACAGCAGTTAGTATAAATGGTCGACCGTTGCCCTTCAAATAGTCTACTTAAACTGACACTTTAGTCAGTTCATTCTGTAGCATAGTAAGTGATCGGTAATTGTGCTTTCCCGTTCGATAATTTTTAGGATTTAACCGGCATATTTGAGCCGAAAAATGGCGCACTGGATTATTTAAATGGAATCTGGAATACGTTAGCCTAATCGAGGGTTCCACGGATCAATCTATCACCTTTCAGTTCCATATACTGCCGGGGCCGTGTGCTAGCTGGGTCAGTCGCCATCCCCTGTCCTGGTCCTTCCAATTTTGCGAGCCAAATTACCACCTAATTGGCACGCCAACATCCAACAGGGATGACGAAACTGCGGCCACTAACGACTCGAACGCGGACTGCCCGGCCATCCTCGCATCAGCTACGATCCCCAACAGTGATCAGGAGAGCTGCTAATTGCAGTGGTTTTGTGTTACCTACAGACTGCACACTCTATGCCTCTATTACCCATATCTGCACCTGGCTCTGATGATTGATTCGAGCGAGAATTCGAAACAGCAGGCCGATAAACTCATTGTTCTAACGATCGCATCTCCTCCATATGAACCTGTCCCGGTTTTCCATACACATGTGGCGCCGGTACCAAGCCCGCAAACGGTCACGTGACTGCAGTCCTATATCTGCTTCTGGGACAGCCAATCACAGATGCCGTAGGTTGCTATTGGCCAAGCAGTTGATCGAGCGACCAGTGGCGTTTATGCATTCATGCTCATAGCATGCTAGCAGAGAGAAGCGCGCACGGACCCGGGCCTGTCCTACCTCGGAACCTCAGCCCACTACTGGGTTTCTCTATGCAATAAACAACTCCTACTGGTCTTGCCCCTTCTTTTCCTACACGGGACTGGGCGTGATAACTGTAGTGTTCTGAGCGCACTCACGGCTTAGACTCATACACACGTATGCTTGTGTGAGTGTCCTGTGGACCCCCGAAAACAAAAAAAAGATAAGTGCTTGCAGAGTGACTAACTTTTACAACTATTAATTCTACGACAGCGCTTCTTTACTAGCCTGATGCTTTCTTGTTGCATTCGTTCTTTCTGTTATCCTTAGTTTTGCCTCTGGCATTTTCCAGTTTAGTAGAAAAAACATTGCTGCACTGAAAGGTAAGCTACATGATGAAGTGGATCTGACAAAGCAAAGGGAGACCGGAATGGTTATTTCTGACCGTCAGCCAGTCATATCCAATCCCAGGGCTGGCGATACCCGAGCTTCGAACCCCGAACCTTCGGTTACTGAGTGCCAGACTCTACCATTTCACCATGGCCTCGTTAGCTTTGTCACTTGTGATGGTATAAGTATTTCATCTTGGGCCAAGTGCCTGTCATATACCCGCCGGTCTGAATCCGCAGATAAAGGCCCCAATCAATGATCAGGTAGCTTGCTAATCGAACGCACCAGATGGAGGCAAATACATTCCATTCCGGATCCACATTCATCAAAATTTCCACGTCCTTCCCAACGCAGTTGCGATGATATCAACAAGTATCCACTGTCTTTCAGAACTAGCTCATTGCTGATACCGGTTAATGTCTCAGTACTTACAACAAAGGCGAGATTTTGGGCCTTAGTGACGTGTGGGTCAGTAGCCGGCGTCTAAAATTGCTGTGTCCGGCGCTTTAGTTCAAGGCTAACAGCTTCGAGGTCATGCGACCTCGCAGAGAGAGCTTTTAGACGTCATGATCTGCAGACACTTGGCTGATTTCCGCCCGGACAGACACACGTGCATCCGGACCGTCGTGGCTGCCCAAGTGCCGCTTGATCGCGCTCCTCCCCCCACCCTCGACTGATCCAGCATACGCCACCAGACACGGCATCTTTGGGGTAATACCTCAAGCACCCATTTGAGAACACTTAACCTGCTCCGTAATCCTACCTTGGAAACTGCCACCACTGTCTCATTCCCCCTCTGGTCTGATCGGCCGAAATCAACACCAGCCAGTGGCTAATGTTGCCTACAGAAGCAATTTAGGGTTCTGTGCACAATAGGTCCCTCATTCTGTTGACTTCTGCATTTTGGTACAAGCTGGGATTTGGCCTGATGATGGCAGCCTTAATAGTAAGAACAATGCTTGGGCGCTACACTATCACTGTCATCTGGCGCTGCAAGCCTATCCAAAAGTCATTTGTATTCACTGATGAACGCTCACTGATCACTAACGAAACTCGCTCGTGCCGTTTTGCTTTGGGGTTCACTCTAGAGCCCTGCCAGCAGCAACTGCTAAACAAATACTATGCCATTTAATCAAACTTTCCCACTGTTTGTCAGGGATTGGTTACTTGTGCAGCCACCGCCCCTTAATGTTGTGGTGATCTGAAGAGCCATCATATAAAGGTAACAAAACGAAAGCATCGGTTACACCGCAACCCTAGTAGCTCCGATCTATTAATAGATACAATTGAAATGATCAAACTGGCGAATAAAATGACCAAACTCTAAGTGATTGATTGACGTGGCCGAGAGAACAGAGCATTATTAAGTTGGTTTGGCAGATTTAGTTAATTTAGTTGACCCAATTGTGAAAAAGCTCGCGGCATTCGGCGGGATTTGAACCCGCGTAGGAGAGTGACCTTTTAGCCAAGCCAACGCGACATTCGTAGCTCAAGTGGGCAGAGCGTTGGCTTAGCTAAAAGGCCTCTCTCCTGTGTGGGTTTAAATCCCGCCGAATGCCGAGAACAGAGTATGAAACAACAACCTTGTTTTCGTAGCATTCTAACCCGCGAGCCGACTAAACTACAGTCAGTATTCAGGCTAGTAGGTGCCCCGACAGATATTTTACGGTCAAAATAGTCATGCTTCACTTCCTCATTGTCAGTCTGCATCCATAAGCGACCCCGCTTGATGGATGAGCTGAACGGTGAAGCTGCTAGAAATCGAATCAATCAGGTTTCAGTCTGAGACTGAAAACTATTGAGTACATTCTTTATCCCTGGAGGAGGAGGAAAAAGAAGAAGAGGCGATTTCTTCTCCCTCTTCCGGGAATGATGAAAGAAATACTTTATCTGGACCTCGAATTCTTTCGCATATTAACTATTTAGTCCACTAGCTGCAACTTGTTGTCATCAGACTGACTTGTTTTCCCTCCGCGATTAAGACCTGGGTAATGACTCCAAGAGGTGATCACAATGAAGACTCGCCAATATGCAAAATGAAGAGCCCATTTAATTCGCTAAAACTTGTGAGCATTAAATGCACATTCAGGTGAATTTACTAATTACCTAACCTCAAAAAATGGCTGACGTATCGCACCTTACTCACATAGCTACAATCGGCAATACCGTGAATGGTCGAAGTTCTCAAACATGTTCAAGATCAGGAATAATTACCTATGTGACATGGCAAATCAATAAACAAATATGTTCACATAAGTGTCCTGTCCATTTATGTGAATAAATTTAAGAGCAAATTGGACAGCGTTACCAGCACAATCTCATGAAGGAGAGCATTACATATACTCATTATACTACTCATGCTAAGCAAGCAGTCATATTTTATTACGATTTCGATACCAGCAACTGTTCACTGTTCGCTTACAATCCTGCAATTGAAGCTTTTTCTACTTTTATTTTCTATCTGTGCATTTTTTAACCACAGTGTTACCAGAAGGGAGCTAAAAGGCATTCGCCTATCCTTACCACAATAAACTGATAGGAAATACACATTACATAAGTGGTGATTTTTTACCAAGTGCAGTTCTCGCAGGTGGCTAAAAAGAAATGCATTCAAAAGCTGGGCTGTCTGGCATACCATGGGATTAGGCCGCGAAATGATCAGTGTGACAGCTCTTCTTAAGTTATACTTTCTAAGTGACAAAAACATTTCAGACTTTGGACCATAATTTCCCGAGATAAGTCACTAACTGTAAGAACACACATCATCAACGTATACCCCTGTCATTGTGAAAGAACTTTGAATTGACCGCAATTACCCAAAGTACTGAAATTCTTTAGGCCTAAAGTAGGCTGTGACACCTAAAATGGGCATAGAGCATCCGTAGAAACTTTTAACAGGAAGTCGTGTCACTATTGCAATACGCTCCCCACGCAATGCGATCCGACCGCTGTGTAATAATTCGCTACTTTTATGATGCTACTCCAAATGTTTAAGTAACGTTTATTTTATGGTAAATTAATGTCGGAATCTCGGAGCACTTCCCTACTGACATTCACAATGAAGCTTGCAAAACACGGGCCATACTACTTTCCCTGTAACATGCGTGCACTCAACGTATAAATTATATCTTCTGTCAGTACAGTTTTTGATATTTTCTTTGGTTTCCTTTTATTACTATCCTTTTCAGAATTTTTGACAAACATCTGCTGCACCTGATAAATATAGAGTTCAATGGCGCACAGGTAACTTTCTCCTCAAGTACACTGAACCAATCAGAACGGAGCCGTTCCCCAGCTCGTCGTCAGACAAATGAGAGTTGTGCGAAAACAGTTAACTCATGACGATCACTAACTCTTCGGTGGGTCAGAGTGTAGGAGGATAATCGTCACCCAGGGGGAGAAGATAATAGTTGCCACTCACATTTAAGCAGGCGGTCGTTGGTGCATATTTTTGCTTCCATCTAATCTTGAGAAATTTTTAGTTAATGTGCAAATCAATATAGCTGTTGATGCATGCCTCGTCTGAGTGAATTGCCTCCAGGAATTCACGACCCTTCCTAGTTGGGCAGGCACCAACGACTTGGGGTTGCTTCCACGCAGAGGCGTGTCTTGTGTCCAGTGTGTGCATGGCAACCTGCGAAAGGTAGTCTACTCTCCTCATCGTTAACTGGTGTTCATGCATGCGGGTGGATGGAGTTCTTCCGCATTGACAACCACAGACTGCTTCATAACTGGTACACGGTATCTTGTAGATGACTTCCTTTCTGTTGAACTGGCCAAATCTGTCTTTAGGCTGTAAAAGCTGGGTGCGCAAAGTAGTTGCCGGCTTGTGCGCAATATGTATCTGGCGCTTTCGTAGCTGTTTTTCGACGAGCTCAGATGCATCCTTTACATGTGGGAACTTTCGTCCGTTCTTTGGCTTTGGGACTCTAGTGGTCGCAGCTTCAAGGATTCCTTTTTCTTTGAACTGTTGTTGTCGTATAAATCGACAAACAAAGTCCGGAGGGTACCCATTTTTGGAAAACAGTTTGACGGGGTACTTCATTTCTGGTTGGGATGCCTCTTCATCTGAACGGTAGGTTTTTGTTCAACTGAGCTGCGTTTGTGGGACATTGGAGAGTTTCTCCCAAAAAGCAAGACGACCAACAGGGAGTCCAAAGGCGTTTGCCTATATTTCCTTTAATAAACTTGACTTGACTTGACCCCGGAGTATGTATCTTTACGAAATGCTGATGTATGGAGTGTCCCATCAGTTTTCCACTGTACGAAGACATCTAAGAACGGGAGTTATTCATTTGCCTCTGTTTCGAAGGTAAACTGAATTCCTGGGAAGATGGGGTTGAAGGTTTGATGGAGCAACTTCACTCGGTACTTTTGACGACGACAAATGTATCGTCTACGTAGTGCAGCCACAATCTTGAATTAAATGTGAGGAGGGCTCTAGCTTCTAATTTCTGCATTACAGCCTCCACCAAAGGGCCGGATCTTGGTGATCCCATAGGGACGCCTTTTTATTGTCGGCAGTATTTCCTGTCAAAGGAAAAGTTTATCTCTAGACAAAGGTCAAGAAATACCAGCAGGACATCTGCAGGCCCGTCTGCAACACAGGCTTGTAGGAGTTCTGCTGTGCAGGTCTTTGCTAAGTCAAGAGGGATGGACGTAAATAAGGAACCAACGTCGAATGACACCATGGTTTCGTCCTTTGTAATTTTGAGGCCATTTATCCTCTCTAGAATTTGCATTGAGTTTTGGATGGAGCTATTTGAGGTCTTTGTAAGTAGATGGAGTTGATGAAATAACCGCTTGGAAATTTTGTGGTTTGGTGCGCTGATTATGCATACTGTCAGTCACAGTGGAATGCCAACTTAATGAACCTTCGGCAGCTCACCTTGCGTAAAGGATTTTCCCAGGTGTTCTTCAAGTCAAACCAAACTGCTGACTTTCTTTTGATCCAGATATGTTGTCTCTGCCTCGCCTAACGGCCTGGGCTTTCAGGCTATGTGCATCGTTCCATTTACAGTAGTCAGCTATTGCCAAGAACCCAAATGACGTGATCTGCTCCCGTTACAGCTTCTTTCGGCGACAAGTCGTCTGGTGTTAATGCATTCAACCTAATAAAGACTACTTCGACTTCCTGATACTGTAGCGTCTACATATTGTTTGCACTTAGTTCACTAAAATCATCAGCTCGACTCCCAAGTAAACGGTTAAAAGCTGAAGGCTCCTCTGGGAAGCATTAATTGTACCCAAAACCCCCTAGCAGAGATCACTGGCAAAGCTAGGACTAATTTTGGATTGCGTCCAGCCAGACCTTAGAGAGCACGAGACAGTGGCGGCAGCTACTTAGGTAGGGTTGCGGAGCAGGTATGAGTGTTCTTAAATTGGTGTATGTGACATTGCCCGAAGAGTGTTCGGCTAGAAGCCTTTGCTAGATCCGGAGCCCGGCCGGGTGGCCTCAATCCCGGCGGCAAGGCAAAGGAGTCGGAGGAGCATGGTCGGGAGGGGCTGCTCCATCACCGAAAACAGAGATGGAGAGGAGGAGAGATAGATCCATCGTAGGGGGATTGGTGTAGCAGACCTTGGCTGCCATGAGGGCGGGTGGGAACGCGACGGAGACGCGTCTGCAGTGGTTCCCTCCCGAGGAGTGTTATGTCTGGTGGCGTAAACTGTGTTGGCCGAGGGTGGGAGGGTGGTGGGCAACCATGACTACCTATACGCACGTGTGTATGTGTCCAAGTGGAAGTCAGCCAAGTGTCTGTAAGTCAGCGCGTTTAAACTCACTGACTTAGATAGTGGATGATCTTGAGGAAGCTGGCCTTGAACAAGGACGCCAGACAAAGCAATGTTGGGCGTCGGCTATAATACTATTCTATTCATTTCCATGGGATTCTATGTCAGAGGTCAAAGCTGGCATTATGTGCTGATATCCGAAGGTAAACCAGTACTTTATCTACAGTAATCAGGTAAGTGCCATGTGAAGATACCCGGTGAAACTGGAATCCCGTAGACCGCTTATAAGAACTTCATACTGCAATACTAGACAAGAGAGTTCCTTACGTTCGCGGAAAGCACAGGAGCTGCCATACGGGTTTTGTTTTTACAATCTACTCCCTGAGGAATCGAGTGGCAAGTAGTTATGTGAGCTGGTCTGGTGGATTTGATTGGCTGCCTAGTGGCAACCAACAGGAGTTCACTGGCATTCCGACTAGCATTATTCATGGGTGGGTAAGACACCTCGCTGTCAACACACGGCCCGAACTAACAATTAATTACTGTTATTATACTACTCTAACTCTTAAAGTAACATTTATTTATATGGCAAATTAATGTCGGGATCTCTCAGCATATCCACACTGACATGTCGTTATCGACACAGCCTCCTACTCATCGACTTCCACCTTCATATCGAGTAATACGTCAGTCACGATTGCTCTATGAGTTATGCTACCAACGTGCACAAGAATGAGCCTAGTAAAGTTACTTCTTGTCTATTTGCTGTCATCTGCTGGCTCCAAACCCTGACCTGAGTTAATAACTCAGGCGCATGTGGTCACCGCATCGAAGACTCAAACAAGCCTTGCTTTTGGCTTTCAACTTCCGTCGACACACTGATTCCTTATTTCTAACAGCACAGGCCATTAGACTAGCGTCTCAACAGCAAACGCCGCTATATAATCGATGAACTACGTATCATTGGCTTTAAAATGAGAATACAAATGAGTTAGGTCTCCTCGTCCTTATGGTTGTTCCAACTAATTCATTTTAAGACTCTTCGCACAGTTGGCTTCTGTGTATATCCGGAGGGAAAAAATCATTTTGAGCAACCGTACCACGTGTACTTACAACTAAAAGACTCAGACACAACATGGGACGATAATTATCCGTTAGTTTTGGAGCCCAAAGCAACCTTCTCCACGTCGCTGATCGATTGCACAGCTAGATGGCCTAGAAAGCATCCCGCGCGCGATAAAAGTTCCGCAGTTCACGGCCCCCATGCCGGTCATCAAGTACTCCACTCAGAAGAAGGCAATTACCATTATTTGTCGTTATTTGTCATGCGTGTACAGAAATATCTGTGTTCTGTAAAAATTGCAACTTCCTGTGCACGCAATACCCGTTTCTGCTATTATTTTCCGCTCATGCCTCTGATGAGGGATCAGTGACGGAGGCCGAAACGTCAAGCAAATAAATGTG
The DNA here is from genome assembly GCA_036362985.1 of Ligula intestinalis. Taxonomy (NCBI): domain Eukaryota; kingdom Metazoa; phylum Platyhelminthes; class Cestoda; order Diphyllobothriidea; family Diphyllobothriidae; genus Ligula; species Ligula intestinalis. The sequence goes on along the minus strand of JAYGXS010000009.1, from coordinate 22,699,663 downwards.
GATAAGGAACTATCGTGGGGTCTCCACAGTGTGTGCGAAGCGCGCTTCACTCTAATACGGGCACCTGGTTTTAGGGGATAGAATGGGGAAGGGCATATTGGAGGACAAATCAGCGCGCAATAATCCTTTACTTTAAGAAAGTTACGCTTGTACGTTGGGATATTCGCTGACCTTGGGCAAGGTCACTGAGGTACATTTTGATATCATTGCTTACCCCCTACTAGACCAAGGGCGACCGCGTGCATATCGAGGGGTGTTCGCTGACCTTGGGTGAGGTCACTGAGGTACATTTTTTAAATAGCATCACCCACCCCAAACACTGAATCTCGGCCAAACATCAATCGTAACTACGATTCTCGAGGTGCTTGACAATACACACCCAAAGCCTGTTGAAGAACAGCCAATCACAGGTGCCCACAGCCACTGCTATCATCCACTCAGCTGACCAGGCTGATGCTGACTAACTCTCACATGACGTTTATTCACTTACGTCCACACAAACCCGCGCGCAAGTCTAGAACTTGCCACAATTCGGCCTTCGATCACCTCTGTAAAGAATAGACCAGGTTTCGGTAGCCTTTGTAACTCAGGAAGCCAAGAAAGGAAACATTAAGGAATATATTTCAGTGAGAGCCATAAAGTATATTTTAAGATGAAATTGAATTAGATGCGAGTATAATAAGCCTCTGAATTTATTTTTAAATATAATGTTCTTATTGTTAATGCAAATTCTGGTGATGTGTGGATTCCCTGATGGCTTTATAGTCTGGTTGGTAGTTGGTGAGGTTGAGCTTCATGCAAGCGTTGAGGCTTTCATCCGTTAGATATGAACGCAGGGTGGATTTGATGAATCTAAGATGTGGGAGTGACTGCTCACATGCATAAGTAGATCCAAACAGGGTCGATGCACCAGTACTCACACGCTGCAATATGTGGTATGTGACCGAAGGCGTGTTTTAAGTTTCAATTTTCAGCTGGTCTTCGGATTGAAGTTTTTAAATTTCTGTCCACATGTGCTTGCTTGCAAACTCCGCTTTATGTAATGCGATCCTTTCCAAATCTTCATTAAGTGACCTGAACTCATTCATACACATGTCTGAGGCCTTCACGTCAGCCACTTTTTCTTCGAAATCTCTAACGGAGACACCAGGAATATAACTAAGGTCGGCTGTGTTCATTTAACACTCGGATGGATGGGTGATGTACTTAAAAAGACGAGTAGGCTATTGATATTCTCCAAAGCCTGCTTTCAACGACTGTAGGAGACTAGATGTGGAGCCAACAAGCTGGTAGAGATAATCGTTTTGCGTAGACTTACTTACTATGCACGCATCTTTATATTGTCTTAGTTTTTAAAATGCAGTAAATCATCTAGTTCAGTATAGTTCCGTATATTTAGGGTAGTAGGCAATGCCTTTGAAGACCCTACTGAAAACAATATGCATGAAATATCCAACATAAAATATATTACTATAAAATAGTAAGTTACATATAAACAAGTACAAATTTTAGCTGCAGGTATGGTCAACGTGTCCGTGAGAGCACTAAGTGGTTTCTTGTGTGCATAATATATCCAACATCAAATATGTTGCTATAAATAGTGAGTAACATATACATACGTGAAGTTTTATCTATAGGTTTGGCCAATGCGTAGATTACTACTTCTTCCTTATGCATATGAACGGTAAATGTTAAGTAAATGTCCATCCAGTTTTCGTTTGAATGTATCTGTGGAGTTTACCATTACGACCTCCTCGGGCAGTCCGTTCCAGGCACCGATGACTCGTTGTGAGAACGACTGCTTGCGGACATCTAGATGGGATAACGTTCCCCGCAGTTTAAGGGAATTCCCACGGAGGTTGGTCGAAGTGGCGAATGCGAAGATGTCATCAAACTTCAGGGCACACTTTCGATTCCTCAAGAGCCGGTACGTCTGTATGAGGTCGCCTCGGATTTGCCTGTACTCAAGAGGAAAAACGTTAAGTGCTAGCCTACATTCGTAAGATGAAGACTTTAGGCCCTTCACAATATTCGTTGCCCTTCGTTGAAGTCTTGCCAGCATCTGATAGTCTTTTTGCAGCCATGATCGCCAGGCCTGAACGGCATATTTCAGATATGAATGAATAAAGGTTCCGTATATTTTGCCGAATAGTTCTTTTTATATGTCGACAAAAATTCGCTTAATGGCAAACAGAACACTGTTCGCCCTCTTTGCAGTCCTTACGCACTGCAAAGACGGCTTAAGGGATGGCACAATAGTGATACCTAGATCCTTTTGTTCAGTCACGTTCGACAGGCACCTTCCATCGAGTACGTAGTTGTGTGAGTCATCCGTCGCGCTCACTTTCTTCATCTTGAGTCGCAATGTGACACACTTCTCGAAATTAAACTGCATTAACCATTTTTTGGACCATTCACCTAGGCGGTCAAGTCCTTCTTGCAGAGTTTGTTCATCATGAGTGTTTCTGATGGGTTGCCATATCTTAATACCATCTGCAAACAAGACTCCATTGCTGACCAGTCCATGCCTACAGTCATTGACGTAGATTAGGAACAATAATAGCCCAAGAACGGAGCCCTGAGGCACTCAACTCGCAACTGAAATTGAAGGGAATTTCGCGTTTGGCGGTCTATAGACAGTCATGAAATGTAAAGTGGGTTCACCACGCGTTTTCAGTCAAAGTCATAGCGCTTCACAATCATGAGAAGAACTAATGTTGCGTTCTGACGCAGGATGCCCTTCTTGACAAACACTGTTATTCCTCCTTTCCTCCTATGTATCCGGTTCCGATGAAAAACTTGGTACTCTCCGGGTAAAATCTCGGCATCCATTACGTCGGCCTGTAGCCAGGTCTCTGTAATGGATATGACATCCAGCTGTAGGTCAGCTATACAAAATCTGATAAGATCCATGATAAAAAGTTCCAGCTTGTTTTCGAAAGCAAACACGGATTGTTGAAGATATAATATTGTATTTCCATTGCCTTGCAATTTAACCTTGAGTTGGTTCAGATGTTCGGTCATATCCAAGAGCTAGTAAAAAATGAGGAGCCACTCAGGTTCGGCCAGCTGATGATGCGCAATACCCGTCATGTCAAGGAACGTCCGGACTTCGTTCACGCAAAATGCAAAACGGCTAAGCACCTTCCCTTTTGACAAGCAACGTACCTTGCTGGGCCAAATCAGACCATGATAGTTATTTCCAACTTCATCCAGCAGTGTTTCAAACTGTCGAGAATTTGAGGCTCATGCAACAGTAAAGTTTATCACACGGATGGCCAGTAACATTACTTTGCCAAGCTGCTCGTCGAATATCTGAGCACAAAGAGCTTTCTGGTGTAGAATGCAATGGAAACGTAGGATAGGCCTTTTTCCGTGTTCACAGAGAAGAGCCAAAAATCCTTTGTTTTTCCCCACCATACACGGAGTACCGTCATTACACACTGAGATAAGTTTATCCATAGGTAGTTTTTTTCTTGAGCGAACTTCATGCGTGAGGCCTCACCTCTTGTGGGCTCCTTTATTGGCAGAACCGCAAGACTTTCTTCGTGCAATGTATCACCAGCAGCATATCCTGCAATCACACTGAACTGCGCCAAATGGCTTACGTCTGTTGGCTCACCAAAAGTCCAGGAAAAGAACGGCGCTTCATTTATGTCTTTCACTTGCATTTCCTACACTTGGGTTGCCATTATGATGGTACGCTCTGAATATTTTTTGCTGACAAAAGGATGAATTGTATCCGTTTTATTATCTTGTCTTTGTTCGGAAGATCATCAAAAAGTTTATTATTTTAATATTATTGATTTCAAATTGTCTAAGACAAATTCATAACCAAAAACATATGTTGAGCAGACAGAAGGGGGAAGAAGAACTGTGCATTCTAAAAATCAACAATCACAGTGCTATACACTTGACAGTTTACGCTCTGCAAAACCAGCTTTAAGTCTGCCACTACACCCGTCGTTTATTTCAGCAAAATACGTTCCCCTGGGAGAGTTATTCTGAGTAGCTTCGTTTCGTGCTGTAGGAGAAGAGTTATCTCTCAGTAATAAAGAAATGGTTGAAGTAACCGGGCTCAAGACTGGACACATGATAGTAACGGCTAATTGTCACGTTGGGCGTCATACTTTTCACACAAAGCACCGCTGGGGGTACAGTAAGTATTGGTGTTTCCGGTCGAATTTTCCGCGTTACTGTTATTGCTCCAGCAATAGATCCCTCTGTACGTTAACCATTAGCTTCTTTCATAGTTAGAAACGGTGTTTTAGAAACACTGGTCACTGGATGTACGTCCTATCATCCTCAACCAGTCCGTTGATCTGTCAGGGTGAATGTGGAACATGCATCCTTAGGAGTCCGAAGCTCTTGGTTAGGTTAACGTGATAGATGATGGACAAAGGGACCGAAATGTGCCGAATCGAAGTTGAGCATATCTACTTTTACCATTAAAATATACAGTGACAAGTAGTATTTTGATTTGGGTGTCACATTGCTCTGTTACCCAAATTCAACAAAACCGATTAATAATGCATTCTCAATCGTTCAACATGTAACAGCAATTTCTGCTTACTTAAGATATAGACACCTCAATGTCACTTTTAAGTGAGAATGAGGTCTTCTTCGGCTAAATTTACTATTGGATTAGAGACCATACGATCTAAAATAAGCCAAGATACACATCAACCGACTGAAGTCTGATCCACATTAACAGAATAAAGCCTTGTTAGTATTGTCCATCTACAGCATAATTCCAAATTTCCAATACAAGCAAACATCCGTGTCTCAGGAAGCAATTGAGAAAAAGACCTGATTGCTGAGACAATATATTTACTCGAAACTTAAAGGGGTAAGTCTCTTGCCAAGTTATATCATGGTTTCCTTCGATGTCACGTCCCTTTTTACTTCTATCCCTCAGGATCTGGCAATCGAGACCGTCGAATTACTCCTACGAAACAAATACGATGAGACGGAGAATCGCCTTGGACACGCGCAAATCCTACAGCTCCTGAAGTTCTGTCTCAGGACGTACTTCACGTTTGATGGAACGATCTACGAACAGGTGAAGAGGACACCGATTGGTTCACCGATTTCGGGACTCATAGCCGAGGCGGTCCTGCAGCAGCTGGAGTCGCTAGTTTTCCAACACCACAGCCCGAAATTCTGGGCTCGGTATGTGTATGACACCTTCGTCATCATAGAACGGGATCAGGTGCTCACGTTAAAGGAACGTCTCAAAAGCGTCTTCCCGGACATCCAATTTACGATGAAGGAAGAAAAGAACAACCAGCTGACCTTTCTTGATGTCCTCGTCTGTCGCAAAGATTGTGGTGGTCTAAAGACTAAAGTTTTCAGGAAAGTGACAAACACGATGCAAGTACTGAATACCAACAGCAACCACCCAATCAGCAACGAACGCAGTTGCGTAAAAAACACCCTATCGGTGTGTTGAGATGCACTGCAGCGAAGAAGACAAAGTTGCCGAGGTAGAATACCTTCGACGAGTGCTTATAGAAAATGGCTACCCGCGCAACTTCATCAACCGGTGCTTGCGCAAACGAGATGGCCAACAAAAGCGCACCAACCCCAAGATTTGGTGTTCCATCCTGTACGTCAAAAACATATCGGAAGCAGTCGGCTGCCTTCTCGCACCACTTGGAGTTGGAGTCACACACAGGCAGGAGGCCACCATAAGGCGCCAGATCATGAAGCTGAAAGACCCACTGCCACGGCAAGAAACATCTGGAGTCGTCTACAGGATCTGGTGCAGTTGCAGACGAAGCAACGATATCGAAGAAACTGGCAGACGTCTCAGGACGCGAATTGTCGAACACGCGACAGCAGTGCGGTGAAATGATGCCAATTCTCAAATTGCGGCCCATTCAACAAGACCCGGCCACACGTTCAAATTTTATAAGGCTAAAATTATCGCAAGAGGTGACAATCGGGTGAGCCGAGAACTACTTGAGTCATGGATCATGGGCCCCCAATCCATAAACAAGCGCAACGATTTGCCCAATCCATATTCAATCCTGAGATTCAATTTGGCCAAAGCAACTCGTCACTTGAGGAACGGGCAGGCCACGGCCTCATCGTATGCCACAATGGGGAGCCAAACGGCCGAGCAATCATCACGCCCGAGCTAACCGCCCGTGATGAAAGTTCAACAGGTCAGAGCCCGATTGCTGTCCAACAAGCAATCCACGCACAAGAAGACAGTTAAAGTACATTGTCGCTGTATGCTTGCAGTGATTTCTGTGTAATATAAATTCTGTAACCATCTGTGCATGCTTAACCTGTTTCTGCTACTCATGTCTCTGATGATGAATCCGCGACGGTTATCGAAACGTCAGGCGAATAAATATATTGTCCCAGCGATCAAGTCTTCTTCTTCTTCTTCTTCTTCTTCTTCTTCTTCTTCTTCTTCTTCCTCTTCTCATGATGCAAAATCCAACGGAAATGTCACTAAAACTCTGGAAACCTTCCGCCAATCACGCCAAAATGGACTTGAAGCTTCTAATACAAAAACCAGTCCCATATTTCTTGATGTGATCAACAGTATATTCGCCGAAAAACTTCCTTGTTGCAGGGCAACGTGATAAAAATCTCAAAAGCAATCTTATCGGGTGCTTCTATGATCCTGCATCTAGGTTCAAGACAGCGTACCTAAACACGCGATTGCATAGACCTGGTTGCCTAAAAATGACTTACAGCAACACAGAAACAATGAAACACTAAACGTCGCTCTTTTGCTCTCTAAGGGGCCCTGATAGCGGCAAGCAATCGCAGATCCTGAAGTTTTACAAACATGGCCGAGGATCACGCGAGTGGCCACTAATATCCATCAGCCAACCATAAAACTAAGCTAATTCATTTTATTGCTTTCCATAAGTAAAATGGCCTGATTATTACATGTTTCTCCTATAGAAGATTGCCCAATGGAGCACACTATTCTTGGATTAGGCTTAAACTGCACGTTATGGACATTGATATGTATTCAGGAAGAGGTATGGTTGAAAAAGTTTTAGCATCGACAGAGCCAGAGTAGGTTCATACTTCAAGTCAACAATAGTTCATGCGACTGGACTTCTATTTTTTGCCTCTTCTACTGTTCTGTCTGGCCGTTGGTTTGTGTATGTTCCGCAGCTTTCCATCGTCCTTTTCGTTCGCTTGTTTGGTGATAAGCTCTAAAATGCGAAAACGCCTAGTCATTTAAGCGCAAATATGAGTACCCAGTAAACCCGGGTATAGTGTCTCATGATCCTCCATGAGCATCTTAACACCAATTATCTGTCCACTTTCATCCTCTGAAATGTAGGAAGAGGGGTAATCGAAAGTCAGTATGCCTACTCTGCACGATCACGGGTAACACAACTGCATTGCGGTCAATCAGGGAAACCCTCTTTTCGTAGGTTGCCTCATCAGTAACTCCAAGGAGGACTCCAGTAGGGGTTGAGAGTTCAAGCTGCTTGAGCGGATCTGAGAAAGGGGGACTGGAATCAACTAGTGTAGACTCACCTTCGAGTTCCTTGATAAATTTTTCTCTAAGGTAATTTCGGATGAGTGGAAGCGGGCAACCTAGGTTCAGAAGCTGACAGTTTTGAGCTAAAAGCAGAAATGTAAAAAAATGATCTGTGCAGCGGTGACTACCATCTAGTTGTATTCGCACGAAGAGGCCATTCCTGGCGACGTAGGGTTTGTCAGCATGCATCTTTCAGTACCAACTTTTAAATGTACGTGAATCCAGTACGTAACTTGAGGCTCTATAACTGACGCATCTATTCGAAGTTCACTGAATATACACAGAAGAATGTCAGATAGATAGAATCAGCAAACTAGACCATAAACAGTACTATAACGGTTTAAAATTCTCACGGATTATTGTTAATTGACATCTATATTTTTCTACTTACCCTTATGCAAAAAAGGCAGATAAAATAATTCACGTGGTTAATTCTTTGGCGAAATATTAGGAGCTGAAAACTAGGAAAATGTTCGAATGTAGGTAATGAGGTCCACCTCGATCCAAACAGCACAGGATTAATGAGATAAGTTGCCTCAGAATATAACTTAGGCTTAACTATTCTGGTCAACCCCTGGGGTCAGTGCAACCGCTAGGTCAACATATTGGTCGAATGCTGTTCCAGGATAAATTACACACGTCAATCCAGGGGCCGGAAAAGGAGCCAGATAGCGTAGTGTGTCTCTTAAAGGTCCTTGATTGTCTCGTCCGTCGGGATTTACATTTTTGATGTTATTATTAGTGCTGTTAATAGCATCAGGGTCCTCAATTTTCTTTGTTGCCTGGCAATCACTGAGGGTCAGAAGACAATGTAAACTAACTGCTAACTTAACGCTTACTTGTTACATAAATACTACTTTGGTCGGTGCCAGAAATCGTAGCGTCACGGTGCAAAAAATCTAAAAGTTGGCTTACATTAATAGGAAACGTTTTAGTGAAACAAAATGGCCAAGGCTCCTCCTGTTCTGTGATTAGCAAGCCATACTAGAGAACGACTCGAATTTCAAACCCGGGCGGATTTCTTCACTGAATTGGGGGCATAACAGATAAAATATAGTCAGTTGCAGCTGGAAACATTCAAAGACCAGCGAGGGGCCTTCATCTTCAGAAGTCGAACTAAAAGCGCTTATATTTTCACGACCGCTGAGCTCCAACATGTGGCTATGACTCCTTAATTTAAGGAATATATAAACTAACCATTATTCAATTAAATTATAGGATTCGCATTATTTCTACACTGTAATCGCGTTAACCAAAATATTTTGATGTTCTAGGATTATGAGGATATCCTCCTGATTATATGTAGGCATAACGACCGTTTTTCATAAAATAATCATTCACTTGAATACTTTTACAGCTAAACAGATGCTTAGGGAAAATAAATCAAATTCGATATATTCAACTGGTTAACCAGTTGAATTAAATTGCAGACCGAATTAATTGATTAATCGCTGATAATTTTTATTAATTTCCTTACAGTCAAGATCTGTAGCAAGGTATGGATGCTTAACTTAAATAAGGGAACCTTTGATTAAAAAATGCACTTAGCTGATTTGCAACCGCATCGACTGTTTTCACATAAATGGGTTAGTATACATAGGAACCAGTCAAAATATCCGTGCCTTTGAACCTATTCGACAAACTCGTAAAAGGCGGGGCGTCAAGGTCAGTTCTCGCTACGCCCCTTCAATTTTAACTTGAAAGTATTAGCAGCGAAGATATCATCGTTGTCTTATAATGATGAGCTTCTCTAACGAAACGACTGTAAGCTTTTCGTCTGAGAGGGCTTCGCGCGAATTTACGCCTTTAATTGATACAAATATGCAATATTTCAAATATATCCACTGTAAATCTGTCTTAAATGGTAACTTAGAGGAAAAGAGTCCTTTATAGATTTCAAATCTTCACAATGTCATTCGGTGCAGTTAATTATCGGTTATTTATTAAGGAGACTTAGTGATACGTTCTAGTCTGTAGCATACTCAACAGAATGAAGGTTTATTAGAATAGATGACTTTCCCATGCATTTACGTGAAGCTACCTCTAGTGAGCTGCCCCTATAGAACGATACTATTTAATAGCCCGTAATACACCAGCTGCTTTTTCATTTATATATCAATGGACTACGCCTATTAGTTTGTGAATGCTGGTGAAGTTCACATATGAATTTTTGGTCAAATACGTGATCATTTTTCCATAAAATAAGATTTGTCAAAGTTCCCAGAGAATCTGTTTCACAGAATCTTGTTGCGAATATGCACAAATTCCAAATTTTCGTAAGTAACGGACTGAAACCTCAAATGAATTGAAAATAGCATCAAATAACGAATCCCCTCTCAGAACTAAGCGCTATTATTTCCATTTCTAATAGATGAAGTTAGTTTGTCTGCTGGATCACTAAAATATAAATACCGGGGGTGGTTCATCGGATTATGCGCCACTGAAGTGACAAATCATGCGTCTATCTCATCTCAGCTTCCAACAAATAACAAAACAATCAAATGTTTACAACTAACCAAAGCCTGCCAAACAAATACTTCAAGCTGTTCGTGAAAGTGTACGATCGCGATGCCATTCTCGCGGTTTTCATTTGCTCAGATAAGATAGAGTAAGTCGTCAAGGTCGAGGAATGTTCAGTAAGGTCAGAAATAACCTACTAATGTCAAGAGAAAAAAGGAAATTTCGCATGCAAAACTGAGCCCATTTGGCTCAGTATCAGAGCGCCGGAGTCGCAGTCCCTTCAGATCCTGACGACCTATCGCTCAAAAAGGCACAGCCAAAAGTCAGACAATTTTCCTGTAGAGGAATCGGGAGCATTTGCTATCCACTCAGATATCGTGACGGTGGAAGAGTTTAATATTTCGGATATCAACTGTGATATGCGTTCTTCACCAACCTCAGAGAGAAACTCTACACACCGCCCCTCGAAATGAATTGAAAAAAAGGAATTTTTACTCAACATATCCTAGCTACAACTAGCCGATGTTAAGGGCAACCAGGCAACTACTTTGACATTATACTGATGAGAGCAACTGATAGTTTCGAGGTCATAAACTATTCATATCCTTTCTTGAAAAGTGTCCACACTGGCCTACACTGGGACCATTCCATTTTCCCTGTACCTGATCGAATTAACAAGGTTACACGCATCTAACGGTGTGGAAATTTTGCCACAGTGAAAATCAATGTGCACCGTCCATATTATTGCACCTGTCCCAAATCCCCTAGTTTACAAGAGTTTTATACAGCTGTCGAATAACGAAGTACATTCGCCTATCCAGGATACGGAGCCGAATACAGGGGGGGATTAACCCTCTAACTATTTTCCGATGCATGAATATTGGAAGGTAATTTTCTATCTGCAACAAACTGCCAGTTTGATTGCCTTTACTGACGATGTTCACCATGCGTCCCAAGACACGTTGGATGCAGGGACGGTGACTTGTGCGTGACTTCGCTCGCAGTGATACTAGGCTTGCATTGGATCTACAACACGCTCACCTACCCACACACCAGAGTCCGCTGTCGGGACAGAGTCAAAGATACCAGAGGCGGGATCTGACACAGTAGCTGACAAAGTAAAACAACACTTCAAAATTTTGTCCACATACGATGAACCAGACCTTCACAAAAACGGAAAATGGTTGCCTCAAATCCCATCTAATTGGCAGTGCCATAGAGGCAACATTGCAGTCCGATTCATTGTCCTTAGAGGACAGGATTATTACGTCAGGTAGCAGCCCAACAACCGAGACTTTTAGCCCACTGCAAAATAGTAAGGAATATGCGCTGAAGCGTCACGGGGCCGCTAGCCCCAGAATGAACGCCAAAATATCCTCTTTCTTCCAAAGAAGCAGTATACTGTCCAAAAATGATCGGTCGTCTACTGCGAGGAACGGCCGCAAGGGGCTAGCATGGCATTAGCCCGCGTCTACACAGGCTACTAAACCCCAATATGTGGCATTTATAATGGCTCCGATATCCGAGTAACACATGCCATTCTCCGAGGTCATCTCCATCTTGACTGAGCACATCTTCTGCGTGAATAGTTCCAGGATAACCTGTAGTAAATATCCATTTAATTACACTACTCGTAATAAGTGAATAGTCGTATCTGCTTATTCTTTTCGACTAACAGATTACTGTAAACAGCATAAATTATTACATTTTCTGCGGCAGTGGTGCACTTCCCATCCAATGTGTTACCAACAGGGATCTCAAAGGTGATTGGTTAGCTTTCTCTAAATAAAAATGAACTCAATGGAACACAAATACGTGACATTTGTTATGGTCTTTGCAGGTGTACACATATGTTTCCCGAACGCTTGCTGTATTAAAACTGGATGTTGACATGCATAGCTAGTAAAACGCAGACGATCTCTGTTTCGACTATGCTGCTTCGTCAGATTGGATCAAAAATCACCATTTATTAATTGGACCTACGCCAAAATACGTATGAAACATGGTTGTTCCCAGAGAAAAGCCAACTGTTTCATAGATGATCCATGCAGCAGTAGATACAGTATGTCTACGAAATCGTGCAACATGCCGAAGTTTGCGAAATACTGATAATCCTTCGCAAACCGGCATTAACGCATGCAAGAAAACCTAGGAGTTATAATGAACAACCTTGGCCAATTTGTTACTCAAAAGAAATGGAACAATTACTAAGTATTTGTTCCCTGTTTCCGAAAATAAATGCCATTCCTGACACTTGGTCTCCGTTGCATCCGAACAATTTCGGGCAAATTTTTCCGATTCTGGAAGGGATATAATTTAAACTTCCCTTACATTGGAGTCCTTCCTTAGCATAATGCATCATCAAAAAAGCTTGGTTCTGTCATACTTAATAGCATAGGAAATTCCTTCGTTATGAGACTGTTTCCACGTTTGCCAAAATAAGTGCCCATTTCCCTATAATAAACTAAACCAAGGGAACAATTTTCCGAATTAAAAGGCTTTCGCAGGATCAAATCACAAAATAACGTGGCTAACTATATGCTCAAGTAACAAGTTGAATTTCGTCATGACCGTTGCACGATTTCGTGGAGCACATTTACTGGTTTGTAGGTACTACCTATCTTAGAGGGTGGGAGATTGGGCGTTGGTTACTGGCTTGCCAGTGGTGGTGGTTGCGATACATTTCAGCCCTTCTTCTTCTTCTTCTTCTTCTTCTTCTTCTTCTTCTTCTTCATCTTTAACATCGTCAAATTCATGCTCGGGGAGACGGCAATGAGACGTTCTTTGAATGTTAACACCTGATCCTGTTCGATGACGAGTACTACGAAGGTATCATGCACATATCGAGTCCAGAATTTCAGTTTTCTAGCTTTGGAAGGTCCGTGTAATATGCGCGCAATTTTGCCGCGAGAACGATGCTTGTGATCACTGTCTTTAGAAATCTCCTCATCAGCTCATTTGTTGCATCGCCTGAAAATGCGGGGTGACGAATATGCCTTTTCTGCAGGTAAGGTAACAAGATTTTCGGTACACTCGTCAATATTCCTGAGGATAAAACGTTCTGGGTTATCCGTTTTCAAAAACCGAGTTCTCCAGCTACTGGAGTGCCGCTTTGACCGTTTCACGAGAGCAGATACGACGCACTCTGGCTGCCAATCCCTGGACTAAATTTCGTTTTTTATTAATAGGGGGGGGGGGACAAAACTGTGAAATTGGATGTACTGTCCCGTCCAGATTTTCTTTCAATATAACCTGCACCGGAAAGATTCATACATTTACAGTCGCAGAAGGATATCAAGGAAGGCTATTTCGTTATCTACCCCAGACTCTGTAGAAATTTTGGACGATGGATGCACCCTGCTTGTTATAACCTTAGGTGTGCCTGCGTCGACACTGGTTATATCCCCCAATTGCGTGCTAGGAATGAAGGCAGTCAGGTAGCAGATAATAGTTTACTGTCACTGTTTCTGCTTATTCATGAGCTTTGTATTCTGTGTGTCCGACAGCTTGTCCTGCGTCCGTCTCGGTAGCAGTCTCTCGTCTAGGGCAATAGAGTCCCATGGCTCCAGCAGCTGAATGCCGCTTCCTGCGGTGGCAGCGTATTTAAGGACCAACAGTTTTTGTTCCCTATTAGCCCCTCCACTAGTGGCCCACGCGAGCAGCCATCGTGTGGTGCCCTCAGCACGATACGTCGCGCCGCTGTGACGCACGCATGTGCGTGCGTCCTATCCTGACCTCTTTTCAGGCGTGACCTCGCGGGTGGCAGATCCCAGCCAGCAGCTGGCCCTGCGTCCTCGCGTGTCGGCCCTTGAAGGTCGCACGTCTTGGCCCGTTTCGCATGCACACACTGGTCTGTGAATTCCTTTGTTTTCTTGCCCTCAGGACGGCCCGAGTGATGATACGCGTACTGGCCGTCCTAACGGCGAAAATGGGGAATTTCATATTTATTAAATTTTCAACCCAGTTCACCATCATAATTCAACTCAGCCGAAGAGCATAGACGGTGCAGAGTAGTGTCAAACTCATTCACACAGGGCGAAAGGGTAATTTTCCATAACTGTTCATTAGCTTGACTACTGCCTACCATGTGCTTCACCTTGACGACCCAGGACATTCATCCCGCAAACGCTTGGAAAGAGACTTGAGTATAAGAGAACGTTGCGCTTTAGTAATCAATACCTTTTTTCTACCGACTGGGATAAGCAGAGTATCAGCATGCATTGTCCGCTGCGAGTATGCTGCAAACCATCAACATTTATAATTTAAGTTGTCTCCCTTGGGTCCTGGTAGTCCTGCCAAT
>JAYGXS010000009.1:22660308-22673440 GCA_036362985.1 Ligula intestinalis | reverse complement strand
GCAAATGGCAGGCGGCGAGGCGCTGATGAACTGCGGTTCGATGAAGTGCTTATGACCCATCTGATAGACACCAGTGGTGGACCAACTGCGCCGTCAGAGAGAGCGTTTGTTTGTGTTTTCCGACCAGCTGGTGTTCAGGGTTATGCTTGGCTGACGAACGCTAATAAGCCCGAAACAGTTCTGTATCAAGTTACCCAAAAATGCTGTCGTATCCCCCTTACTGCTATATATATGTATATATATATAAACCACATCATTATGTTTAAGTCTGTTTACCAGGAAACAGAAGCATAAGTAGCCAGCTATAATGAAATATTCTTATTATTCATAATGGCGAGCGGAGGCATTCAGTAATGCGAGAATTTTCTAGACCAAAACGTTGGTGAAGATCCAAAATCACCAACAGGGCCCATAGCCACGGATCGCCCCGCGCTGCTGAATTGACAGCGGTGATGATGATGATGACGAGAACTTTATTTTGATGATAATATCAAACTTTCAGCAAAAAAATGGCGAGATCTGTCAAGGTAATTTCTATCAGTCGAAACGTGATTTTTCCAACAACGGCACGTTGCCTCTCGTAACGAGCTGTCACCCGTAAGCTCCGCTGTGTGAACTGGAGGCTCCTGTCTAGCTGTTGCCAACTTTCTCCGCGGTATTTCCATAGGGTTTCCTGTTTTTTGAAGGTCATTATTTATTTTTGGATAAATTTTTGAGGATAGGAAAATAAGTGCTTTGAAAGAGCTTCAAAACGTATGGTAGACGGCATTGTTTTAATTATTAATTGAATATGCAACCCCCATAAATCTCATCACTGGAGTGATGATCAATTAATGAGGCAGATGCTAGAAAGTCCCATTTTGCTTCTTAACAATGACAAACGGAGGCCAATGTAGGGGCCAATGTCAACGCAGTGAGCACTTTGAAATTCTAAGCAAACTTGTGTTAAGATGGTTCTTCTGAAAAATTTGATTCCCCCACCAGACACAATTGTATGCAAAGCCAAAAAAAGAGTTGTTGAGGTATCACGAATCAGGACCTCCCTAACTCGCGAGCCTAAAATACGGCAAGGACTGCATGCAAAATTCATGACGAAATTAGATTGAGTAGTTAGGCATATACTGCATCACGTTTATTTGACTAACTGAGTGGATCTAACTTTGAGGAAACCATTTAATGAGGAAAATGTCCGCTTTAATCAAGATAGGCGTCAAGTTTGGTGAAACTGGAGGTAACTTGATATCGAAAGCATTTCCTATGCATAACAGAACCACCTTTTTTAATTATATGCATCATTTGAAGGATAATACCAAAATAATTAGTTAAAATTAAAAATATTTCCCTTCCAGAACCAGCCAGTTGAGTCTAAAGTTGATAAAAAGCAAGGAAAGCAAAATTCAAGAAATCGCACTATTTTTCATAAATAGGGAACAAATTCAGTTTTAAAAATCATTTCTTATCACTGCCTGAGAAGATTTTGACAAAAAAGGCAGTAAAAGGAGATTTTACTGCATGCAGATCTACCGCATCTACGATTTGGGATGGCAAACAAAACTACGTATGTATATTATCGCAAATCTTATTAAATGTGAAGTATGTAGTAATACACCTTTTGTAGAATAAAGTTTCCCCTTATGCGTAATTAAAAGGCGAAGCAGACAGAAGATTCACAACTTAAGCGGTATCTTATTCCATATTCTACCACGATTTTTGCTGTTGCAAGCTGAGCAATCAATTGCGGTACAAAATACTCCAATACAACGAGGAAAGTGAGATTTTTCATTTTCAACCGAAGTTGTTTCATTTTTTTGCGTAAGATAAAAAAAAATTGTGAAAATTGTCCATTATCACTTTGACATTATCTTGAAAAAGGGTAACATTCATCGGCAAGGTAGCTTAGGTAGTGCACCTCATATAGGCCTATTCCCAGCAGTTTGTCCTGCGTGAACGGCGGTTATAGGGGTATTGCGGTGGGATAATACCATCGTCAAGGGAGGAACTTTGTAGAAGCGAGTGTACAGCGAGAAAATTTAGTTGAATTTATTTTCCCACGACCGTTGGTAATGAGTTGTTCCGCATGTAACTTGAAGGTGTGTGCGGCGTTTCGCACGACGGACTATACTAATTTTAATCCAGAACGGTAAGCTGGAGCTCAGGTAAATTGAAGTGGACGACCTCCTAACCGCAATTTATATTTTTCAGGAATATCAAAAACCTGCCTTTTGATAACGGGGTTTTTCCGCAATACACTAAATGATAATACAGGTTAGGAAAATCGACAGATATAAATCAACAGTATTTCTAAACACAATAAAATAAAAATGCATGTAGTATTTATTAAAGCATATTCCACAGCCTATCCTCATTCTTTACCCATAAAACTTCCATCACCACCATCTCCGTAGGACAACTGCTGGAAATAGGGGTATATGAAGTGCACTTCTTAAATTTTTCGTCAGGTGAATATCAGCTAAAGTATTTTTTAGAGAGTTAACCTATTATGGAAGGCTTTTTGAAATTTATCTGCGGAATAAAATGTGCGACTTCTGTTGTGGACCTTGCTTTTGCTTGACATTATGTTTGAGTATTAAGAGGAATTTCGTACTGTAGCCCGCATGACAATATTACAATTAATACCCAGACACTTAGCTTCTCGGTAAATGCTTTTAATAGATATATCATTTTAAAAGTTCTGCTATGAACATCGAGTCGAAGCTACGTCTTTGGAATAAGGCTGGGATACACAGGCAATTATCGAAAATATTCCGGAATTTAAAGAACTATCTAAATCTACTTACAATAAAATCACAGAAAATTTTTTAAAGAATTTTGACTAAAGAAAAATTATTTTGATAAAAAGTACGAGGCCTGGTTATCCATGCAATTTGCGATGAGATGCAAATCTATGCATGCTAGCTCTCTTTACTGACTTACCGGCATACTGAACGTTGTAGTTACGTTCGGGTAGATTATCGCACATTGGAATTCAAAATGGCTGGACGCTATTTGGAGGTCGTAAACCACACACTGCTCTGTTATTGGGTTTTGCAAAACCGTCATTTCATGTCTCGTCCTTCTATGCATTTCGTCCGTATATGTGGTTTCAAAGTGTGTGTGTGTGTGTGCAATTCGCCTAACCTGTTGTATACTTCCTCTGGCGTAAGGTAACGACCAGTAACTGCACATTCCGGTTCGCCTGTAAGAAGGTGATTACAAAGTGTACACAGGAGAAAATTGAAGGCTAAAATCCCACGGTTCTAATTCTTCATTAGAACGCAAAATCATACTGTGTAACAATAAAGCTGGTCTCCAGCTTTAGATAACCCTAGCTCCAGAATTTTTTCTTACAGGACGGGTGTTATATGTTTCGCTTTATTATTTATTTAGAACATTAGTTTTATTTTGGTTCAAGTGTAGTTTAGTTAGTTTTTTTAAGAGTAGCTTAGTTTAGTCATTGTAGCTTAATATATATATAGTACTTAGTTAACTATATTTATCTAAAGTTGGTGGTATCTAACTAAACTGAAAGATAAGCTAAATAATATCAAACAAAATAATAAAGAAAAACTAAATAAGGCAAAAGAAGCTTGTGTAGTCCCACTTATATACCCCTAGTCCCGGCATTTTCTCGCACGAAAACGGTGCTTATAGGGTTTCGGCGGATGGGGAAAAAGGATAGGCAGAGGTAACTGTAAAGTGAAAAATGTAGTCGAAGTTGTTTCCCGCGGCCGCTGGGAGCACATTGTTCCGAATGTAATTTCAAGGTGTGCGCAGCGCTTTTCGCAGCGGGCTATAGTAATCTCGTTCCAGAAGGGTAGGGTGGATCTCAGGTGAGTTGAAGTAGACGACCTCCTAACCAAAATTTATAGGTTTCAGGAATTTCAAGAAACCTGCAATTTGATAATCGAATTCTTCCGCAATACGTTACACGATAATTCAGATAAGGAAAATATACAGATATAAATCAACAACCTTTCTAGATACAATAAAATAAAAATGCATATAGCAGTAATTAAAGTATATTTTTCCGCGTATACGATGTCCACACCCGCAAAACTTTACAAAAACCGTTTCTGTATGAAAACGTGCCGAGGGTAGGGATTAATGAGCTGCACTACATAAGCTACTTTTGCCCTGAATAAAAGACTTAAAAAGCAAAAAAATATAACTCTAAAAGTAATTGAAGAACAAGGATCTAGAGGTTTCTAAGATAGTAGGCAAATCTTATTTTTTATCGGATATGTTAGCTTCAGTATCATCTTTTCTGTTCACAAAATATGCCATGAAAGTAGAGATGAGTAAAATGGCAGTTACATAAAGGATAGATTATTCAAGTACCCTGGTACGCACTGTGGGGCTCAACTGCTCTGCCAAAAGTCAGTATGATAACCAATAGCTGCCACATTTGATTCACAACCGCAATAATTTACTATGTACTTACAACTAGCGTCTTTTAATACAAAATTTGAGTGAACTTTGACCAACACGCGAAAAATCATCAATTTAATTGGTTGGGCAACTGTTCAATAAATGAGTAGACGAATACTGCCTGCCTCTGTCATATCAGAAGTATTTTATACTGCTGAAACAGTACGCATTCATCAATTGGAAAAAGTGCAGTTTATATTCAAAAACTGACTATAGTTTGAGTTTTTTATGGTCATGCCACTCAGACCTGACTAAAAATCGGCCACCTTTGCTGTCATTTGTGAGTAATCAGTTGGTTTTCGGTAGTGAACGAAGCAGGTGAGTTAATCATACGCCAAATTGAACACAGTGTGGCGCAGTCTCATAAAAACAAAAATGGTAGCGCATAGAACTGATATTTTTCCCACAGTGACGGCTTTTTTGACGGAAATGACAAGCCAAGCTAATTATATCGGCGAGACTGGCAAAGAGGTTCTCTCGAGACTACGCCAGCAGGAACTCGCCGTGGGACGGGAGGACAAGCTTTCCTTTGCAGTCACCGAGGCATCGAAGTTTATAATTGTCCTTTGAGTAGTACTTATCGTTTTCACATCGCCCGTATGGCAAGAGTGGCGTGTAGCGGTCCTCGCACTGGGGAATGGGGTGAGAGAAGGTTTTAAAACCTTTGGTTTGGCTGCGTCGACACTGGTTATATGCAGACAGGACAGCAGATAACCGTTTGCTGTCACTGTTTCTGCTTGTACATTAGCTGTGTATTCTGCGTGTCTGGCAGGTCATCTTGTGTCCGTCAGCAGCGTGGGCCCTGTCGTCGTTCTCGTCTCGGCAAACAGCAAATCTTGGCAACAGTCTCGTGTCACTAGCAGCAGAATCTCGTGCCCCCAGCAGTAGAGCCTCGCCTCGTGTCGGTTGCAGCGTATTTAAGGACCAACGGCCTTTGTTCCCTTTTGACACTATTGCGAGTTGCCCATGCGAGCAACTAGCGTGTGGTGTCCTCAGTGTGACACTAAGTGCGCGCGTTTTTTCCCTGGCCAGGCGTGACCTCAGAACCCGGCCAGCGGCTGTCCTTGCGGCCCCGCGTGTCGGCCATTTGAAGGTCGCGTTCTTTTCCTGTTCTGCCTGCCTCTGCTGGACTGTGGACTTCCTTTGTTCTGGTAACATCAGGACGGCCCGAATGATGACTCGCGTGCTGGGTTGTTCTAAAAGAAGCAAATTAAGATGGGTTGTGAGAACTGATCATGGGTTCCGTATGTGAAATCATTTGCACAGACTGAACGACCGTCCCAAGAGCGGTGGGGCGATATGCGATCACCAGCTTGTGCCGGCATCGGCCACGGAAGCGAAAGGGATCGCGTTAGCACAGCACAGCACTGGATTCGCTAGCCATATAGCCAACGCCTCGGCCATTGCTAGCACCCGCTGGCGTAGGCCCTTGGAGAGGTTAGCTGGCGTCCGGCAGACAACCTGAAAGGCTTCGTTAAGATAGACTTAGTACTTCGTATCGACAAGTTGTTTGAAAATAGAACTCATGATTTATCTAGTTTTACCTTTACTTAACTAGGCCACTATGTGTTTGCGTACTCTCATTCCTGGACGCCTCGTTGTTCGGTCAATATATCCCGCTCCACAAGAGTAAGTGAAAGACTACATGCACGTGGGAAAAGTTTCTACCCCCCCTATATCGTAGGGGGAAATAGTTTCTGAAAAACACGCGTACGCTCACCACGGCAAAGCGTTAGTGATCACAGTCTTCAGACTTCGTCTTCTCAGCTTGCTGTTTGCCCACGAAAGGCAGTCTTACGAACACTTCTTTCTTTGCTGCAGGTAAGGTAACAGGCTTTTTGGTGCGTTTGCCATTATTCCTGAGAATAAGCCTTTCTGTGTATTCATTTTGAAGATACGTGTTCTGCAGGTGTTGGAGTTCTGCTTGCACAGTTTCAGGAGAGTAGATCCGACATAGAACAAATATTCAGTAATCGTCGGTTGAGTAGTGGCTTTTTGAAAAGAAACACTAGCTAAATGCTTTATTCGTTGCAGTAGGCGTATTTATGCCTATTCATTTAAGTCCGCAGAGAAGTAGTTGCGGACAGCTTCAATCTTCTTCAACGCGATAGTGATGATACTAAAAAATGTACCTAAGTGACCTCGCTCAATGTCAGCCAACATCCCCCCCCCCAACGATACATACACATATATTAGCTTAGGGAGTTAGAAGTGATAAACGGATTGCTTCAGTTTAGCCCTCAAATAGACCGGCCACAACACTGTTGGTTGTTTACAGCAGCTAGTCACATGAATTTTAGAATTCTAATGCTAGATATAATGCATTAATACTTTATATATTTGTACAGTACTATTTTTACCAGATTTTTCTATTACTAACAAAAAACGCTTAATATTACAAAATTTTTTCAAAAAGTCCATTTTTACTGAGTTTTGGGCTGAAACATAAATGTCCACAGTTTCAGGTTTGTCAACTTCGATTCGAGCACGATTTATTTTTCACAACTTTCTTCGATTGACGCGCCCACTGCCGTCGCTATATAGCCGCAACATTAAACTATTTCAACAAAATTTACTACTTTTCTACTTATCTTTACAAAGTCCCTTTCTCCTCCATCCGTTTCCTCCCCATATAAAACCCCCAATCACACCAGTCCCGTAAGACAGAAGACTGGCGTTTTAAATACCCAAGGTACACTACACAAACTACTTCTGCCAAATATTCTATTATGACTTAGGGAGTAACATTTTCCGTTCGGAAGAAGGGGAAGTAAAGCAACCCCCCCGAGAAGTATAAAAAGTAACGTGAGCTATATGGTTATCAACGTTATCTGAGAGTAGGAGCAAGGTGTTGAAGAAGCAGGAAGCCCTCCGCAGCATCGACTCCACCGACTTAAATTAATAGGCATAAATACGCCTACTGTAAAAATATAGTAGTTATTCTAGTGCTACTTTTAAATAGGCCACTACTCATCCTAGGATCACTAGCGTTGGTTTGGTGTCAGAGGGTTTTTCAGTCTGGTAGGTCTGTATGGGATCACGCATTCAATGGAAAGTAGACGAGGAGCATCTTGTCTGCCTTCATATGTGATACGGTATTTAGGCTTTTCATGGTTTTCGTCTTCCTTCACTAACTCTTACCAACGAGCTCCGCGCCTGGATTTTACATTCCGGTTGCTGACGGATAAAGGTTCTGTATACCTTGCCTAAAAAGCTCCTTACCTATGAAAGTCCACAAAACGGCCGTTTACTTTCTCAAATTACTGCTATTAATGCCTCCGTCAGGTTTCAATGAAATTTAGCAGACTAGTATTTTAAAATTTGTCTCTCAGTGCTCAACAATCACCAGCAAAAAATAATTTGCGCAGTTGTGCGCGATTGTGTGACGCAAGCGCAAATTGTGGTAGCCTGAGCATCTCTCCGTGTTGCATTTAATGTCATAACCTACAGCCATAATTGCGACAAAACTTGCTGCCTAAAGTCGGAGCATGCTACTGTCGAGTAGGACTTTGTATGCAGCCATTTGGTTTACCGACAACTCTGTTGAATCTCTGTTGTATCTCAAGGCTTGTTGCCTGATTTCTCAGAGTTTTCTTCTAAGAGGAGCCATGTATACTGTGACTAATCTAGACACTGGTAAATTCTTGAGTTTGAAATGAATATTGCCAGTACTTATTTACTTACTGACGGTTGGCGCAGCGGATCTGGAGGGTTCCACCAGCGATGGAGAGGCTGAAAATAGAGGGTCTAAGAACTGCTTCCATGTGTTGACGGATGGTTTCGAGCCGAGTCTTCAGTTGTTCTCCTCCTCCTCGACGCATCGAGGTGGGCTGCGGTGCCGGGTCAAAGGCAACATATCTAAGCTCTTAGGGCGGATGATGGAGAACGTGTCCAAACCACCTAAGCCACTTTTTTAAATGGTCTGAGATATCCTCGCGGTACGATCGCAACGGGTGCGGACTGTCTCATTCGAGATGAAGTCGCTATATTTAACTCGCAGAATCGTCCACAGGCATCGGTGGTCAAAGCCCTCCAGTCTTCGCTCATTTTCAGCGTGCACAGCCCAGCATTCACATCAATAGAGGAGGATTGACTGTATGGTGGATCCACGGTATACACGAATTTTCGTGGCGATAGGGATATCACGCCAGATCCATAGGCACTTTCGAAGGATTGAGAAAACCCAACGAGCAGCATCGATACGGGAGACAAGGTCGTTCTTGCTCTGCACATTCGGTAGCAGTCTCACACCGAGGTATTTAAAGCTATCTACTTCTTCAAGTTGATGGCCATTCATCCTCAGGGGTGACTTTTCCTGGTCAAAGATGCAGTTTGAGAATACCTTCGTTTTTCTGGAATTTATGAACATGTCAAATGACATAGCGATCTCATTTACCCGCCACATTACAAACTGTAGACCACCAAAGCTTGAGGCTAGCAGCGCAATATCATCGGCATAGTCAAAATCAGTTAGTTGGCATCGAAGTGCAAGCTCAACACCATCCTCTTCATGTAGGGCCTTTCCGAGAATCCAGTCAATCAAGTAATTATAGAGAACGGGCAACAGTACGCAGCCCTATATTCTAGAATGCGCCTTAACGTAAATATCCGGTTCGCACATCCACGCCCAGCGCGGAATCCTGCTTGGTTGGGCCGCGTCCTCGAGTCACGTACAGATTGGAAGCGCCTGAGAAAAACCATAGCAAAGATCTTTGCAGGAATGTCGACAAGACTTGTGCCGCGGTAGTCCTCGCATCTTGCCTTATCCCCCTTCCTGTGGACAGGTACAAGGATAGCTGAGCCCCAGTCACCATGAACGGCCACTACTCGCCACACATGTATAATCATCTCATGAAGCCGGGGAGCCATGATGTCGATACAGGACCAGTTGATTTCTGCGGAAACGCTGCCCTCTCTGCATGTCTTTTGTTGCGCAGCCTCTGCATTTCATCGGCAACTTTTTCTTTGGGAGGGAGGTCACACGATACTGCGTAGGCTAAAGAGGATTGAAGCTCCGCTGTGTAGGCGAGGGAGGGTGTGATGGGTTGTTCAGCAAATGTGATAAGGTGTTCGAAGTGTTCACGCCAGCAATCGACCTTGGCACAGTTGTCAGCAATAAAGCCTTCATTCACATCGCGAACAGATTCATTCAGTTTCGGGGGCTTACCACTAACTCGGCGGATGATGTGGTACAATTTTCGAGTGTCACCAACATTTGAAACCTGCTCCATAGCAGTCATCGTTTCTGGCCAATACTTCTGCTGGTCATCTCTAGCCAAATTTGCTGTCAGTTTACGAAGTTGGCTGAAGGAGGACCTAGCTTGAGTCGTCTCGGCGGATAGCTGCGAGGTTCTTCCGCTGATCCAGTCATTGCGGTGCCACTGAGTGAATCCAAGAATTTTCGCAGCTACCCCATAGATGGATGTCTTCAGTGATGAATACTTGCTACTGCCATCGCTGTCAGCTTGGGTTGTAAGACGGGACCGGATTTCTGTGCTTAGGGCCTCAATATTGCTGGGTTGTCGTAACTTTGTGGCATCAAGGCACCTCGCGCGTGGCATTTTAGACATTATTGAGATTCTGATTTCAGCTGAAGTCACTATGCAAAAATGAGAAGCAATGGCCCTGTCACTAGTTAAGCCCAATGTATGGGAACACTTTGTTGGAGAAACGTCTGTCATTGCTTAAAGGGGCCAGCTCGAAACGCTCCACAACGTCATTTACTCAACAATGCGAGGCATCACGTTCACGCTCGAAAACTCCCATTTCTTGACCTCCTCGTACAGCGAAATACTAATAGAACATTTCAGACATCAGTTTACCGCAAAAAAACATGCGGATGTTATTCCACACTAAAAGAGCACCCACCCTGTTGATGACAAACGGAGTACTGTTAAAACCATTATAAATTGAACAAGAATGCATTTTCTAGCCCCGAAATCTACCAAGCCGTACTCAATTACCTGTCTAAACTATTTTCAAAAAACGGTTACTCCAAAATTTCGTGTGCCAATGCTTGGGACGACAGCCGCTAGATTGTCCCAATTAAGCGTCCGATCCGAGAAGTTGGTGAACCCCTCCGTACACCAATCAACTGTCCAGGGTCGTCCAGTCATGAGCGGTAAAAAACCGCGATGAAAATAGGGAGTGGAGGCAATTATAGTGATTTCAGCGTTCATCGGGGCGTCAGCAACAAAATTGGGATAATTATACGGAACGTGGGCCCAATTAACTGCGACGGGCGTCTGGCCGTGACTTCATGTAATTGCGCAAGGCTGTGTATGCCGGCGCTAATTCGACACACCGGTTGACTCAATTTTCGTCCGTGGACCGGGCTTCAAACCATCCTCTGCTTGTCTTGTTTACGGTGTGGGCAAGCTTGATGGCCGCAAAGTTGAACTCATGGCCTGTTTCATAGTTATGAGCCACCACTTTTAATAACTCGTTGCCTCGTCGTATGGCCGACTTGTGCTCATGTAAGCGCGATGCGAGTATGCGTTAATTTTGGCCTGTGTAGTTACAAGGACAGCTTAGGCATGGGATACGATACACTACCCCAGATTGTTCATTCGGCGTAAGCCGGCCGATTATTTTTATTGCCTTCCTGGACATGGTAGCTTTGAGTCTGCGTGCAATTCCAGCACCTAGTCCCAAATATTTGTAGTCAGTTGCCTCTGAGATGTCCTTGGTAGATAACAGGGCGTGCCATATCCTCGTCAGTTCTTCCGTTTGGGTCCTCCAGGGCCGAACGCGTAGGCATCGGTTAGTAAATGCTTTTGGATAACCATTCCGCATAAATTTTGTCGCGGAGGTATCGGGCCTTGCGTACCTTTTACTCCGGCCTACTGCAGTAGGTCTGAATCCGTTTAAAGAGCGTTTTTACACAGCAGCGTTTATGGGCAAATGGATGGTTGCTGTGGAAGCTGAGAATATGTGTTGTGTTCATTTTCTTCCTGTAAACCATCGTCTCGATTTCACCGTTGGGCCTTCTCTTGACAAGGACATCAAGGAAAGGCAGCTGTTGCTCTTTTCTTCTTCCCTCGTAAATTATATGCCAGGAAAGATTCAATTGAGCAAATTATGAAGGTTTTGAAGCATGCTCTTTTTGATGATAACAAACCTATCATCCCCGTGACGTCGCCAAAAGATGGGCTTGTGTTGGGTGAAGGCGGTATTTTCCAGTTCCTGCAGGACTAGTTCTGCCACTAAACCGGAGATCGAGGAGCCCATCGGAGTACCCTTGATCTGTTCGCAGGTCTCGTCGGCAAAGCTAAATTAGGTTTCCTGGCAGAATTCGAATAACCTCATGATATGTTCAATGTAAAATGGGCTTCAGGCCTTGTGATGTGCCTTTTCAAGCCTCTTGTGCCAGACTTCGTGCGCCAGATTTTGTGGCATTGATGTGAATAACGAAGTCACATCGAAAGAGACCGTTATTTCATCCGATTGAATCGTCCGACCTCTAAAGTCCTTGAGGAATCGAGAGGCCGATTGAACGGAGGTAGTCCAGTTGCTTTGGAGATATTTCAGTTTTCAATACATCCACTTTGCCAAACTATAAGTAGGGCTGCCTTTAAGGGCAACGATTGGTCGAAGTGGGGAATTCGGTTTGTGGATTTTTGGCAGTCCATAGAATCTAGCCAGAGCTGTATCCATTACTTTCATCTCGCGCCACTCATTCACCGTAATCACATTCTTGCGCCGGTATTCTCTAAGTAGTTTAGTCTGACAGTCGGATACTGCTTTTGCTTGTGAGTTCCCAGCTGGTCTGTCGTCATGAAAGGTTTTAGTTTTGTCACTGTAGTCATGTCAATTCATCACGACAGTCGATCGTCCCTTATCAGCAGGCAGGGTGATAATACTGTCATCTTTCCTCAACATCAACAAGGAGGTCACATGTTGTCAGACTGAGTGCTTTGTGTCGTCACTTGCTTAAGTTCTCAACATCGTCGCTTCTTGTACAGAAATGAAGTCAACTGGGTCGGCATCTGCGGTATTAAAACAGGTTTCATGCCGTAGTACGTGTAATTGATGTTCTGATAGTTGTTTGGACGAGATGTTGTGGACCACGCCAGGGCTTGATATGTCAGCGGGTTTTAACTTATTCCGTTTTCTCTCCAACCATCCCCTTTCTTAGTCTGCTGGTAGTGTGTCAAAGCTGAGATCATCTTTCCAAGATTGTCGGCGATAAAATCTCCAAAGAGTTCTCTTTGTCACATTCCTTCTTAATTTTGTTGAGAGTTCAAATGCGATGAGATGCAGATGGTTCTGGAAGTTCTGCTAAACAATTTGCGAATTATCGGAAATTTGCATAAGAGGAAACCTGCTGGCATGGATCAAAAATTTTCTCACAGGACGATCGCAAACTGTGTGCGTCGGTGACTCGAAGTCAAACCCTACATCTGTGCTGAGTGGCGTCCCCCAAGACTCTGTCTCAGGGCCACTGTTCTTCTTTATCTATATAAACGACTGCGTCAATGACCTGGGTTGCAGCACTATCATGTTTGCCAATGACGTCAAACTCTGGAGAGCCATCAGGTCTGACGCCGATAGGAAAGCGCTTCAAGAGATTCTCAATCGACTTAGCTGCTGGTCTGCTCGTTGGCTCTCAAACTTCAACATTAGTTAGTGTGTGGTTTTAAGACTCCGTACTAGAAGGACTGATGAGGAGAATGATTCCTTCCAATACCTCCTCGATGGGCAC
>JAYGXS010000009.1:22648105-22660208 GCA_036362985.1 Ligula intestinalis | reverse complement strand
GAGTGGTTAGAGGGGTGGGGGCAGGTTCGGGTGGTGAGGATGGCGGTGGGCCGGGGGCTGCAGGTGGAGTGCAGGGTGAAGGTGCCCCGAAAGTGGACGGACCAGGTGATAGAGGAGTGCATTCAACGTAGGCCGGCTTTAGTCTGTCGATGGAGACTGTATCAGTAGCATCAGCCCTTTGAATGACGAAATATTTGTCTTTCCGTTCAAGTACTTTGAAGGGGCCATCGTATGGTGGGCAAAGGGACTTGCGAACTGCGTCGTGCCGGATAAACACGAATGGGGTTGTGTGCAAGTCGTCGTGCACGAAAACGCGTCGAGTTGTCGCGCGGGTGGGGGTTGGGCGTAGTGCGGCCATGCGTTGCTGCAGCTGTTGCACGAAGGTGTTCGTGGCGTCAGGGGTGACGGAGGAAGACTGCACGAGCTCACCAGGTAAACGGAGGGATGTGCCGTAAACAAGATCGGCGGCAGTGCACTGAATGTCTTCCTTAACAGCCGAGCGAATGCCGAGGAGGACGAACGGCAGGTTGTCGCTCCAGTTGTGCGGGGCAGGTTGAGACATCAACGCGGACTTTAACTGACGGTGAAGGCGTTCCACGAGGCCGTTGGATGCTGGGTGGTAGGCAGTGGTGGTGATATGCGAGCACCCAAGCAGTTTGGTGAATTCACGGAAGAGTGCAGATGTGAACTGACTTCCGCGGTCAGTGGTGAGTGTAGCTGGAACACCGAAGTTGGCTATCCAGTGAGTAAGGAAAACCATGGCAACATTCTCTGCCGAGGTATCCGAGATGGGAACGGCGATGGGCCATCGTGTGAAACGATCGACAGCAGTCAAAATGTGCGTGAAACCGCGAGATGGGGGTAACGGTCCGACTTAATCCATGTGGACGTGTTGAAAGCGGGCGTCGGGAACCGCGAACGTGCTGGGGGGTGAAACGGTGTGTCGCTGGACCTTATTCTTTTGACAGGCTTAGCACTGCCTGGTCCAGGTAGCAATGTCGGTGTTCATCTTTGGCCAGACGAAACGAGCTGCGATGAGTTTGCGGCCGGCACGAACACCGGGGTGGGATAGCGAATGGAAGTGGTCGAAAACAACCTTCCGTTAGGATTGGGGTACTACAGGACGAGGGGTACCTGTAGAAAAATCACACACGATAGAGCCTGGTGCCGCGGGGAGCGGAGCCTCCCGCAGCTGAAGCACAGAAGACGCAAGCATTTCAATGATGGAGTCATCAAGCGCCTGCGCTTCCGCAAGCTTCGCCAGATCTAACGTGGTGATAAGAGCGTTGACCTCAGGACGGGACAAGGCATCAGCAACAACATTCTCATCACCGCGGACGTAGCGTATGTCTGAGGTGAATTGAGAGATGTAATCCAGGTGACGTACTTCGCGCGGCGAATACCGATCTGGCTTAGCTTTGAGGGCGTAAGTGAGAGGTTTGTGATCCGTGTGGACCTGAAAATCTCTCCCCTCGAGCAGGTGTCGAAAATGACGGATGGCCAGGTAAATGGCGAGAAGTTCACGCGAGAAAGTACTATAGCGAGTCTGCGCCGGCTGAAGCTTCTGAGAGAAAAAAGCTAGCGGCTGCAACTGTCCGTGGACCTGTTGCTGCAGAACTGCGCCTACGGCAATGTTGGAGGCATCGGTGGTCAGAATAAGTTGTGTATCAGCATCGGTGCTCAGATGATGAAGCAGGGTGGCGTCCGCGAGTGCTTTCTTGGCTGCCTCGAATACTTCAAGAGCACTGGGTGAAAGTTCAAGCGACTTGGACTTTGACTTCAAAAGATCCGTCAAAGGTGCCAGGATGGCGGCGCAATTTGGTATGAAACGCCGGTAGTAGTTGATTAGGCCGATGAAACGGCGAAGCTGGGTTATGAACTTCGGAGCTGGAAAAGACAACACGCTTTGCACCTTGTCTGGGAGGGGTGTGATCCCGTTTTGGTCAAGACGATGGCCAAGAAAAACCAGAGAAGTGACGCCAAAAAGACACTTATCGACGTTGAGCTGTAAACCATTTTGTTGAAAACGATCGAAAACTTGGCGTAAGTGTTCAACATGTTCTTCGGGTGACGAGCTGGCGACAAGGATGTCGTCGATGTACACGAACGTGAAGGAAAGACCACGCAAAATGTCATCGACAAAACGCTGAAACGTTTGGGCCGCATTCCGCAAACCAAAGGGCATGCGAAGGAATTCAAACAGGCCGAATGGAGTCGTGACGGCGGTTTTAGGGATGTCCTCCTCCGCGACTGGTATTTGGTGATATGCTCGCACGAGGTCAATCTTGGAAAAAATCGTCTTTCCAGCCAACATGTGAGAAAAGTCATGAATATGGGGAATCGGGTACCGGTCCGGGACTGTAGCTCGATTGAGAGCACGATAATCACCGCATGGCCGCCAATCATCAGATGACGTTTTGGGAACCATGTGCAGTGGTGAAGCCCATGGACTGGACGAAGGACGGATAATCCCCAAATTCAACATGTGCTCGAATTCGTTCTTCGCGATTTGTAGCTTCTCGGGATGAAGTCTACGCGGATGAGCATGGATCGGTCTGCCGTTGGTAGTGATATGATGGCGGACAGCGTGTTGTACCTGCTCCGTAAACTGACAAGGCTTAGAGAGGGAAGAATAATCCTTCAAGATGTCAGAAAATGGCGGGCTTGGCACGGCCAAGTGGATGCCAGCGGAAAGCTCACGCGAAACTAACCCGACAGTAAACAGCTGAGTGGCAGCATCTAGCAACTTCTGATGTTTGAGGTCGACTATGAGGCCGAAGTGGGATAGGAAATCCGCTCCAATGATAGGCGACCGGACGTCCGCCTGGATGAAAACCCATTGGAAACGGCGACGTAGCCCAAGGTCTAAAGTTAGGGACCGTTGACCGAACGTGGCGATAGAAGTGTTGTTCGCAGCCTGCAGTGTAAACTGCGATGGCTGGAGATGATGACGACGAGGGGGCGGTACAACGCTAACCTCTGCACCTGTGTCGATCAAGAAATGGAACCCTGTGGACTTGTCGGTCACGTAAAACAGGCGACTGTGTCCGGAGTGGCCAGCACCAGTCGTCGCCATTACTGGCTGGCGGCGCCATTTCCCGAACGTGAACGTCGAGCATAATAACAAGGCGGGACGCATTTAATAGCATCCGGGCCGAATGTTCGGTGGTACCAGCAGACTTTGTCGTCTGCACGCTCTTTTGAGTTACAGCGGTTGCGGCTTGTAGAGGGACGACCGGTTTGAAGCCGGTTGAAGGTGGAACACATCGTGCTCACTTGAGAGCACAATAACCTCACAGTATCTTCAAGATCCTGCAGGTCGTCATCTCTGTGGTCTGTAACGTCTCGAATCAGTTGAGTGGGTGAAGTAGACCGTGATGATGAGGTACCAAGCGATTTAATAGACTTTCGCTGTGTACGGATCGTGAGGCCGAAACCTGGGAGACGGCATGCTGAGGTACTGAGGTCGAGGCTTGGT
Source organism: Ligula intestinalis (assembly GCA_036362985.1). Taxonomy (NCBI): domain Eukaryota; kingdom Metazoa; phylum Platyhelminthes; class Cestoda; order Diphyllobothriidea; family Diphyllobothriidae; genus Ligula; species Ligula intestinalis. Next base: position 22,656,730 of record JAYGXS010000009.1, on the reverse strand, counting down.
TTACGGCGTACGAACTAGTACCGGGGTAACATTGTTGGATGCGGTCTGCGTGCTCCGCGAGTTTGGTCAGCGGAACATCATCATCGAGTAGTGCGAGTACTTGTTGCATTGAATGGGGTAATTTATCCATCCAAATGCGACGAAAAATAGAATCATCTAAGGTGCGACCAGCAAGCAGGTGACGCATGTGGCGCATTAGAGCGGAGGGGGTTTGGTCGCCAAGCTCGACGTTGCTGAGGAGTTGACGAAGTTTGTTGTCGGCAGATTGTGCCGTACGTTCAAGAATAGCCTTTTTTAAGCTAGAGTAAGGTTTGACTTTAGGGATAGGATCAAGGAGATCCTGAACGGCGAAAGCGATGTCGAACGGTAAGTACTGCACGACGTACGCGTAACGCGAACGCTCGCCAGTAATCTGATGTGAGGCGAAAACAGCTTCGATCTGTTTGAACCAGACTGTCGGGTCGCGCACTTCGTAAGGTGGAAGCTTAATAGATATCTGAAAAGCCTGCGGCTCGTCGTGAGCAGATGGTGCACACGAGTTGTTAGAACCAGCGTCATCGTCGTCGCAATCGTGAAATGGGTGGTATTCGTCGCCCATGGTGAAAAATTTATGAACGGCAGATTCAAACGGAAAAAAAAGGTGAATGGAATAAATAATAAGACGTGGATAACAATAGAAACGGGGTCACCAAATTTGTAGAGGCTTTATCACTACAAATATACAAAACGTCTTAGCAAATACGCGATGAAAACTTTCGAGGGTAGACTAACTGCTAATTAGGGATTTACCAGACTATTCTAGTGGAAAAGTTGTAAAGTCCAGTAAAGAGATTGACGATGAAGATTAGAAATGATACAACTCACTTAGATCCTTCACGATCCTAGTCGGCAGTAGTCAAGTAGTCGACTTGCCAAAGGATAACTCTGCGAGGACTGGATCCAAGTTCGTTGGGCTGTGAGTTGCAAAATGGGGAGGAAACTCGTTTGCAACTTGTCGCTAGATTCTCCTGGAGCCCGAGAGTGATCACCAGAGAGGTGTCGTTGAAGGGCAAAATAAACAGCGGCAGGTGAGGAGGGAATTGAGCTGTGGAGAGTGATTAGCAAGATAGTTGCTAGCACGCGTCAAAACCGAAAGTGTAAGAAAACAAAGTGTTGTATTTAGTTTTAACAAACTTGGTTATTGATAAATTTAAACAACACGTAAGTAGGGCCAAGAGCCCACAGCTCTCTGTGTGACTCACGATTTAAGAATCACTCAAACACGTCAACTTATTGCCGAAAAAAAATGAATGTCCACAGTAAAAGTCGAAAATGAATACGTCTAAGATTAATTAACCAACGTCCTCTAACAATAACTCGTCAAACAGCGCTTAAGTCGGATATTTTGGCGTCGAATATCTGTGAACTCTACCTTTTTGCAACGGAATTCAAGAGCAAAATGGGATATTTTGACTAGCTTTTTGACTTTCCTAAAACTAGGGATTAATACTCTGCTGAAAATGAAAAAATGACGCTTCTATGTAAATCGGGGCAGTCTTCAGTATTTTTTTACGTCAGGACGCCGTTGTTTGATTGCAAATGCAAAACAGGGAGACAGAATATATTCTTTTTTTGCAAACATGACATTTTTCGCTCCTTCCTTTTGAAGCGTTTATATTAATTGATTCTATACCATAGTTTGAATATACTTGGATGGGGTTCATTTACGGCGTTACAGAGAAAACATGGCATTTCGAGACAGTTCATGCACAGTAATTTCGGCGTAGTAAAGCAACTTTCGGTCTCTTGAATAGTTTGCTTTCCTTAATGGTGCAATACGTAACGGATTTGTAAGGTAACATTTGATAAACTGACTTCTTTCCTCTTTTGCTGACAATAAGGCGTTATCTAATATGTACACTTACCTCAATTTCATGGACGCAAGACAACATGTTCTGTTTTGTGAACAGATGTAATAAGAAAATTACTGCTCTTTATGAATGTTCTTTTATAGTACAACATGCACAAACAGGAAGCTTTTTCTGCAGCGTTTAATAGTGTAGGGCATTCCTCGGATATCAACAAACGCTGGATTTTGCCCAGTTCCGTCCCTATTTTACCCCACTATACTGAGCTAAACAGTAATCCTTTCTAATAAACAACATTCTGCGCCTCAAGTCAACCCAATGAACAAAATGAACAACCCATCTCCCTTGGCCGACTGCACACAGGAATCCCACCGCGCCAAAAGCCGTGACGTCGGAAGCTACGCAGCCCAAAACCACGCTACTTGCAGCGACAGAGAGCACTCTCGCGTGCGACGTCGACCTTTGAGAACGGCATCCTGCTCCATGCGTGACACAGCCCAACGTCACCGAAATTTTTAGTCAGGCATGCACGAGACTAGGGAATGACTAGATGAATAATTGCGCTCCCCCGCTCCCACCTCAAGAACGATATAAGCATTGCACAGAACTACCCGTTTTATTCGCTTATTTTTCATGTTACTAGATAAGAATTTTTGCACAGATTTACTTTACTTAATAATACATTAGAAGATGTAGTCTCATTGGCGCGCCCTTCGAAATGGGTTTGAATTTTTCGGACTCCAAGGGATTAATCGTTTCGGGATTTCACGATTCTGGACACTCTCGCGGACTCCAGATATAAAGCATTGGATACTATTTAACAGTGTCGTCATCGTGGAATTTTTATTGTGTCGAAATTAATCAAAGGAAGGAATCAAAGTGGAATTTGTTTCTCATGTCGTTGAACTGAAGTCGCAGCCTACAAACAAATAGGCGAAAACAGCCTGAAAAGACCAAGTTACAAAGATCTCAAGCCTTCTTAAAGATTAGCAGTTATTCAGGACCTCGAAGATCTACAAACGGCTGAGTCGTTCCTGAATACCTTGCATATTGTTTATGCATATTTGAAAGTGCTTCAAAGCAATTAGGCGTATTGTTTACTCAGTCTGCTTCAAATATTTGCAATACTCTACACAGCGTCGGAAGATTTTCGTTATTTTGAATATCAGTCAACACAATACGTCTCAGTCACAAAGGCAAATTTAACATTTTGAATTAAATCGGTTCGTTTGCAACTAGCATGGAAGTAGAAACTATTGTTCTCGATAGTTCTACAAAGCTGCCAGCGGAGCCGGGAATCGAACCGCGGATGCCTCGGGTGGAAGTCGATTGGCTAACCGATGGAGCTATAGAAGCGTACAGCCGTAAGGATCAAATTCAGTCATCAAATGCAAAAGATCGGTCATGAAGCTTATGGAAAAGTCCGCCTGCCAAGCGAACTAAAAGTCTTAAAAGTTTAAGGGATGAAACTCATAAAGATGAAGCCTGCATATCATATTTTACCCTTCTTAACAAATTAACGAAACTTGAGGAGGTGGTTGATAGTCTTAGAGTTGAGATGGAGGAGCTGAAGTAATTTTCTAAATTTCTCTCTCACAAGGAGAAACTGGCGATGCAGGAACTTGAAGGAGGGGACCTTACGTACACAGTATCAGCATCCCTCGCTGAAGCGTCTACGCACAAATATGATCAGGCAAGTAACATAAATGGTCCCGTTGTCCTCGACGAGGAGCACCGTGATCAAGATCCTACAGAAACATCTCTAAAAGTTTGCGGGACTGATTCTCTGCGCCAAATTTCAGCCCATGAGGAACTATCTGACCTTGCAAATCCTCATGGCCATAGCACTGAGGCCCGTGCTGAAATCAGCCGGACTATCAAACAAATACCTCGAGACAAAGTTGAGGTGGATAGTACGCAGTGCATTATTCTAAATGGGCTCCCTGAATCAACTAATGGCAGTCCAAAGAGCAGAAGATATGAGGACACCAAGGCCTTAAGGGAGTTCTAAAAAGACGTTATTATTGAGGATGATAACTTTTCGATGCTCAAGCATTTCCGAATAAACAGTAAGGAAATCTCCAATTCTCAAGGGAGGAAACCCAAGCCATTTAAACTTATTTTTAAGCATAAAGTTCAGAGAGATCTCCTGCTAGAGCGAACGGCAGGAGGAATCCCCGGCCATATGATGGTTTTGTTCAACAAGAGTGCACGGTAGAGGAGAGGATGAAATGGAGGGTCTTTAACGCAAACTTAGCCATATTGAAAGAAAAAGGAGAGGGGCCTGGACATACACAATGAGGTAATTGTCCGAAGTCAAAGGCCCTTTCTGTGGAGGCGCCCGTCATCCTTGGAAGAGTCACACGGCCGAGCAATCAACCCAACGTGAAAATCTCCACAAAATCAATTAAGGCTGGATCTCACTATCACGACCAGCAATAAAGGTGACCAAGGCGAGATCGATTGAAGCCAAGAACATGACAATAATGTACACAAATGTACCTAGTCTATTTAACAAACTGGATGAACTTAAACTCGCCGTGGAGCATGTGCAACCGGACATGATAGCGCTAACTGAAACATGGTAAACTGAGCAGATGGCAGATGCAGAAGTCGAGCTGGAACGATTTCAGCTTATTCGCATTGACAGAAAAAGTCGTATGAGTGGGGGAATCGCGATGTTCATACGAGCTGGCATCAACTACATCCTAGATAGTCTGTCATTACACAGAAAAAATTCCTACGAAATAATTACTTGTAAACTGGGAGTACCTAACCAGCCTGACCTCCATATTGCTCTGGTATATAGACCACCAGGACAAAGAACGGAAGCGGACGATGTACTTATCTCTGAGTTAAAAGAGATCTGCTGTAGTAAAAATATCCTTATACTTGGAGATTTTAACGATCCGACCATAGATTTGGATTTAATGCGCAGCTCGCGATCAGAGAACTCATTCGAACAGAAACTACTTCACTTGGTAAATGACGAATTTATTACCCAGCCTGTCACAATGAACACGCGGTTTTCAGGTGGCCAAAAATCTAGCTGCCTGGATTTCGTCATTAGTAGAGACGAAACTGTATCCTTGGATTGAATACTCCGACTCCTTTTGGCCAAAGTGATCACTGTGTTCTTGTCTGGGACAACAGCCATTTCTCGGTACCCGTCGCTCGCGCAATAAGCGAGAGGAATGTATGGAAAGGAGATTATAAGAAAATGAAAGGACAACTTAACGTGACTGACTGGAGCCCTGCATACGTACTTGACCCGAACGACGCCTGGTGCTTCTTTAGGAACTTAGCTCAGCAACTAGTAGAGGACTGTTGCCCGCTTAAGAAAAGCTTGCGCATCTCCCGGCCGGATTGGGTGACACCGAACACGAAAAGGAACTTCAATAAGAAAAGAAGACTGTGGAAGAAATACGCCCGATACCAACAGCCCCAACACTTCTTAGAATTAAAAAAAACAGCGAAATTTATGCCGAAGACTATTTCGAAAAGAAAGAAAGGCCTTTGAGGCAGAACTAGTCGAGGGAATAGCTCATAACCCAAAAAGATTCCTTTCTTATATGAATAAGGCCAAACGGAATCGAGATCCCATCCCTTCTTTAAAAGATAACGAGGGAGAAAGTGTTCAGATTACTCAGATAAGGTGAACCTCTTGTTCAATTTCTTTATGTCTGTGTATACCGAGGAGCCGCCTTTTGACGAGACTGTACAGCAATATATAGTCCTAGTGGTACATTAAATAAGCACGGTATCGTTCGCAACAGACACTGTAAGAAAAGCTTTGGGGCAGTTAAGACCCTCTAAATCGCCTGGTCTGGATGGATTATCAGCAAAACTTCTAAATGAGCTCGCAGAACAACTAGCCTCCCCGCTTTCCAAGATCTTTGAAAGTTCAATGGAAAAAAGGGCCCTGCCTACTGACTGGAAGCTGGCCAACATAACACTTATTCATAAAAAAGGAAAGAGAACTTCAACTAATAGCTTAAGACCAGTTAGTCTCACAAGAATTTGTTGCAAACTAATGGAGAAACTAAGCGAAACGGAACTAATGCGACATATTGAGAAGAACAACTTGCTAAGGGCAGCACAACACGGATTCCGAAGTGACCACTGTTGTCTCACAAACCTGCTAACATCTATGGAAAGCTGGAAGAAACCTCTGAAAATGGGTTTAATGGTCAATGCGGTCTACATTGACTTCAGCAAGGCATTTGACAAGGTTCCACACAGACGACTAATATCAAAGCTGCATCAAATGGATGTGACTGGCAGCCTACTCAATTGGTTAGCCGACTTCCTAACAGGCAGGCGTCAGCGTGTTTGCATTGGAGACACCAAAACAGAATGGAAAACCGTATCCAGTGGGGTTTCGTAGGGTAGCGTTCTGGGTCCTATTATATTTCTGGTATATGTGAACGACTGCCTTGACTGCCTCGCCGGTGATCAAGTCATCTTTGCAGACAATCTAAAGATCTGGAAGTCTATTGAAAGCTCAGAGGATGGACAGACCTTACAAAACGACTTCGATCGCTTGCAACAGGGGTGCGAAAAATGGCTACTGCAGCTGAACTTCAACAAATGCCAAGTAATCCGTTTACGGTCTTGACGCAGAAAGGTGATACAATTCGGGTATGACTACTCGATCGGAGGTCATCAACTCGAGCAAAGGAAGTAACTACGGGATCTAGGTGTACTCATGACGCCCGACCTCAAACCGTCAACTCACTGTGCTAAAACCGCGAAGAAGGCTATGGGCATCCTCGGAGCGTTCAAAAGGTCCTTCCTCTATTTTAATGAGGAGCTTTTTGGGCGAGTCTTTGGAAAATTTGTCCGGCCGATGTTAGAGGACTGCGTCCAGGCGTGGTGCCCTTGGATGAAGAAAGATTACGCAATGCTCGAGAAAAGACAAAGAAGGGCGACCAAATTAGTCAGCAGCTAAGGAGGTCTCCCGTATGAAGGTCGTCTAGATGGGCTCAATCTTTTTTCTCTCTATTATAGGCAATGCAGAGGAGATATGATCATGATGTTTAAAATCGTCAGGGGAGTAGACTGTGCTCTTCAGATGACCGACTTCCTTGAATTTACACAAACAATACATCTACGTGGTCATCCGTACAAACTGAAGAAACACCACACCAAACTAGAAGTGCGGGCGCACTTCTTCTATTAGCGCGTCATTGAAGAATGTAATAAACTTCCTTCCTCGGTTGTTCTTGCTGAAAGCATCGACGCATTCAAAAGAACGCTTTATCTTACTTTGCTTGCTGATCATACATTTGGAAGACAACAAAAATTTTTATGGTGTATATATGACTTTGAACAATATTCATGATATGACAGCATTTATCTGTAAATAGGGTTTTCAAAGGTTTTGCCTCTTTGCCTTATATGTACTGAATTATACTGAAAAGTTCATTAGTTTTGTGAGCAGTTATATAGGATCCGTGCTTGGCGTCTGTCACAAACAAATATTCAAATGCTCATTTCCCACAGTCCAATTTTACATGAATAATACTTCTTTGTAAATGTAGAAGTACTGTTATTTTTAAATATACATCATATCCTGAGAGATCATCTGTTGGAGGACTGACATACATAGTACTTCATGCGTACTGCGTCAAAGGGAACTTCCGTGTGCCACTCTGTTGTCATTTTCAGCAACGCTAGTTTCTGTTTAGCGGTCTGACCACAATCTGGTTGTGTCCGGGGTGTTCTTTGTGAAAGTATTGGTCTCCTTACGAAATCACGCTACCAGATCTGCGGTATGCCCCGAGTTGGCTAAACCGAATTGACAGACAGAGTAACAAAACATAGTCAATGAGAAAGCAGTTGCTTCAGTCGCAACTGCAATCGCATTCGACGTCAAGTTTTCAGGGTGACATATAGGATTCTTATAATGTAGCAAATACCTTTAAAATAGCCTCAAATTTTGTTCATTTTGCACTATTTTAAAGATGGCGGCGAGCCGTGTCACGACTTGGTTATTTCAAGCGGACATAATCCTATGGGCTAACTGATCGGCTATTTTGTGTCCGCGAGTTTATGCTATTGGCTATTGTATAAATTAAGCGTTCCCATTGGTTTAACCCCTATAATATGGAATTAACCCTGCTTTCATTTCCTATATATAGACGGCCCTATGGAAGGTTGATCAGCTCTCCCGGCAGCCACCTCCAAACGTCTCCCAGAAGTCATCTCCGGCCAGGACCAGGACCAGGACAGTCAATCAGCCCCACCAAAGGACGGCTTCCTGATTGTTCCAATTGTTGTAGTCAGGACTAATAAATTAGTCCTTCAACTAGTAATACAGTTTAAGAGTAGCATTCTTTATTTAAACGGTGTTGTTCTTCTTTGGGTTCAGTTCGGTCATTTTCATCGAGTAATCGCGTTCGTTGTTCTTTCTCTGGTTATTGTCGTACAAAATCGCCCATGGATCGTCTCGTTTCACTACAAATTGGTGGCATACGGTGGGATATTATCATCGATGACCTACTCGCTGGTCTAGTAACGGCAATGGAGAAGGTGACTTCTCCTGCGTCAAGGACAACGCGGCCAAATAGGTTCTCGCCCTCAGACGACTACGACCTATAGGAGAGTCGCATGAAGACCTTCATCGAGATAATTGATGAAGGAAGCAGATCTGCGGTTGTCTTCGAATGCGTGGACGACAACGTGCTGGGCGTTGCTCGGGCCTGTAACATAACATCATCACTAAATACGGCCACTATATTTGAGAGACCTAGACGAGAGTTTGGCGTACTAGTGA